>CM065117.1:55092314-55269814 GCA_033026305.1 Cirrhinus molitorella
TAAACAAATAACCTGTGCAAGGTAATTCAATGAAAAAAAAAAAAAGTTTTGATAATATTTACTCAAAATATGAAAACTGGATTTCACTCTTAAATGGTATTTCTTTTCTGATGACGTCAGTTTGATGAAAACTTTAGTTTGCTGCAAGTGAGAGACAGAGAGGAGGAGTGCTAAAATAAAACCCTGCCCTCTTTTCAATGTTAAATTTTACTTGGAAATATGTCACAATGCTGTAGTAAAACTGTTTTCAACTTTAAGTTGAAGTTGTTTGATTCTTTTCTGAGTTTAAAGGAATAGATCACGCCAAAATGAAAATTTGCTGAAAACGTTTTCACCCTCAGGCAATCAAAGATATAGATGAGTCTGTTTCTTCATCAGATTTGAAGAAATGTATAATTTCATCACTTGCTCACCAATGGATCCTCTGCAGTGAATGTGTGCCGTCAGAATGAGAGTCCAAACAGCTGATAAAAACATCACAATAATCCACAAGTAATCCACATCCAGTCCATAAACCATAATATTATTCCAATGAAAGGTCCTGAAAACAGGCTAATTTTCAGTTTGGGTGATCTGTTTCTCTAAGTAGCTTAACATTACAAAATGAGATGTGTTTTTATTGTTTTACATCTCTGTTTTCTTAGCTCTTTGAACTTTACCAACCCAACCAATGAAACAAAAAGTAATCAAATGTCCAAGGTGCATGCATTTAGCAGAAGTGCCTTGTATTGAAGGTGTGAGTCCATTCCAAGGGAATCAAACTTTTAACTTTTTACATTCGTTTTTAAAACAAATATTGTATTTACTTTTTTATTAGTGTTTATTTAATATTGCATTTACTTTTCTTTTTTTTTATTTTTTTTTGTATTTTTTTTTTTTTTTTAACCTGTTAAGTGTGGACATGTCTCTGAAGCCTTCATCTGGTAATGCATGAAAGATGTGGTCATTTTATTGGAATTTCAATCAATTTTGTACATTAGTGTCATTCATCTATCATTTTCTCTGATTTTAGGGATTACTACGGTGGCCGAGAGAGCTCAAAGCGCTGCAAGTTAAGAAAACACATGCAAATAGCAAAAGCACCAGCAAATTAAGAAAACATCTTCATCAGCTTGACAGCACATGTGCTGCAAATACTCGCAACACAACCAAATACAGAAACACGCTGCAAAAACAGAAACGCACTGCAAACACCCACAACACAAACAAATTAAGAAACGCTCTACAAAACAGAAACGAGCTGCAAATAGTCACAACACAACCAAACACAAAAAACACGCTCCCGAAACAGAAACACATTTCAAATAGACGCAACACAACCGAACACACACACACTCGCTGCATGCACAGACCACAACAAGTTGTTGCAGTTGCTTTAAACTTTGCCGATGTGGTCTGTACCTGCAGCAGGTTTCTGTTTTTGGTTGTGTTGCGTCTATTTGCAAAGCGTTTCTGTTTCGGGAGCGCGTTTTTGTGTGTGGTTGTGTTGTGACTATTTGCAGCTCGTTTCTGTTTTGTAGAGCGTTTCTTAATTTGTTTGTGTTGTGGGTGTTTGCAGTGCGTTTCTGTTTTGCAGCGTGTTTCTGTATTTGCAGCACATGTGCTGTCAAACTGATGAAGTTGTTTTCTTAATTTGCTGGTGCTTTTGCTATTTGCATGAGTTTTCTTAACTTGCAGCGCGTTGAGCTCTCTCGGCCACCGTAGATTACTCATGGGTAAGGTTACGTTTAGGTGTAGGGATGTGGTCAAGACTGAATTTTTGGATTAAAATGTTGTTCCAGGGTCAACAAAATATGTTGACCCAGGAACACATCAAACTCAGCAAAATCAGGACGTGCTATAGCTCCTATCTAATTGAACTTGAAAATGTCAAAATCTCAAAGTACTTGTCAAACTACACATTAAAAATAAGCACTTTTAACATGTTTTTTTTTTTTTTTTTTTTTTTTTAATGCTTGTTTTGTTGTTGTTGTTGTTGTTGTTGTTGTTAATCTATTTATGAGTAACATGATGGTTATTAGATTGGAGTTTGAGTGTTTTCATGAAATATTACTTAAATATTCATAAACTTTGTTCAATACAACATGTGTGTGTGTGTGTGTGTGTGTGTGTACAGTATTTGACAGTGAAGCTCCTCCAGATGTCTCAGGAAGATTGAAGGACAGACATGTGATGCTCCAGACAAACATATCAGATAATCAGATCACAGACACTGAGAGAGAGTGTGTAACTCTGTCTGATCCAGGACCTCATACATTCATAATCATAATGCAGTATTCTTCACTGAGGAAGACATGAGAAGAGTTAAATATATGCTTAATGAATTAAGTAAAGAAGTAATTAAATGCACTATAGTGAGCACAGCTGAGGAGGAGACGCACAGAACATAAAGGGGCATCTGTGAAAACTAATGAGTGGTAAAAAAACACCCGCACTGGTATATTGAAAAGAGCACAGCAGACTGACTCAGCAGTGGATGTAGAGCAAGACAGCAGACCTGGACATTATAATCTCAGAAAGGTTAAAAAATATGATGCAAGCCATAAGGATGCAAGACAAAAACTTTCCAGTTTCACAAGTTCCCCAAAACCTCGTAAGTCTTCATGATTGTCTTCATTATTGACACAATCGGTAGCCTCAAAAAGCATCAAAATATTTTTATAATGAATGAATACAACTGCATTAAATGGGAAACTACAAAATCAAATGCCATAAGGAACATGCTGACACAAATACAGACACTTGAATATGTATTTATATCTAACCCAAAGTGACCCTGGACCACAAAACCAGTCATAAATTACTGGGGTATAATTATAGCAATAGCCAAAATACATTGTATGGGTCAAAATTTGTGATTTTTCTTTTATGCCAAAAATCATTAGGATAGTAAGTAAAGATCATGTTCCATGAAGATAGTAAATGTCCTACCATAAACTTGTGTCAAAACTTGATTTTTTAAGTAATATGCATCGCTAGAAACTTCATTTGGACAAATTTAAAGGTGATTTTCTCAATATTTTTTATTTATTTATTTATTTATTTATTTTTTGCACCCTCAGATTTCAGACTTTTAAATATTTGTATCTCAACCAAATATTGTCATATCCTAACCATATGTCAATGGAAAGCTTATTAATTCAGCTTTCAGATGATATATAAATCTCAATTTCGAAAATATGACCCTTATGACTGGTTTTGTTGTCCAGGGTCACATATATGCATACATTTTTATTCATGACTAAAATCTTGAATAAAGAAAAAAATTTTGTGCCACACTACGGTGTCACAATATAGTTAAAACTTGTATTTATTCATACCGTGCTTCTATCCAGATTTAAGAATTAACAACCTCACAAGCAGGCGTGTGTTTTATTTTCATTGCAGGGAGCAAAAAAGAGAGGAGTCCAGAGGGCAGTCGTCCTAACAGTAAGTCTCAGTGTATGACTCAGTCAATTTTACTTAACATAGTTGTATAATATATATTTTCCTTTTTTTTTCCAGTGTCAAAGCTGAATCTGGTTGTGTGTGGGAGTGATGGGGCATTAAAATCCTCCATATCACAGCTGATCCTGCAGCAGACAGACAGAAGATCAGAGCATGTGTGGAGTGAAGTTGAGACTCATGGTCGTCTGATCAGTCTGGTGGAGCTTCCAGCTCTCAGTCAGCTCTCAGAGAAGGAAGTGATACATCAGACTCTCCGCTGTGTGTCTCTCTGTCATTCTGGAGTTCATGCTTTCATCATCATTATTCCTGCTGGTCCACTGACTGATGGAGACAAAGCAGAAATGAAGGAGATCCAGAAGATATTTGACTCCAGACAGCATTTTGTTCTGCTATTCACCACAGATCACTCTAATGGAGCACCAGAAATGGACTTCATAAAGTCCAGCCCAGAATCTCAAAGGTTAATCAGTCTCTATGGGAATCAGTACAATGCGATACGGTTAAAAGAACAAAGAAAATCCAAACAGATTCCAAAACTGCTGGATTATGTAGAGAACATGAAGACTGAACCATATTCACTTCAGAAGTATGTGAAAGCTCAAGAGAACAGAACCAGACATGAAACAGAAGAGAAATACAGAACAGCTGAAGAAAATGGAGAATGAAAATCATCTGTTAAAGCAGAAGATTCAGTCAAAGGGTGAGTGAATTTACTTCTCAAAATCTCTGAGAATCATCACATTTCATCTAATCACGTTTCTTTGGGTATCTTTTAGCCACAAGGTTAACTAGAGATTATAAAAGTGTCTGGTATGTATACTACATAGTTTTAAGTCTTTAAGTTTTTGTGGTTTTGTGTGTACGCATATTTCTTAAGACATTTGTGATTATGGATTTTTTTTAGAATTAAACATAGAATTAAAAAGCTGTGGTTTTGTGGAGATGAGCCCTTTGCTCGAGTTTCCCCACAACTCATCAGTTTCCACGGACACACATTACTCATCACAGCTGTTTGCCATTTTGGTGTATTCCTCACATTTGTATTTCTTTTTTCCGGTATTGTTGTTGTTTCATGCACACTGCCACGATGCTGTTAGATTATCTACATTTTCTTATTTAAATTAAATCTGCTTAATTTGATCATTCTAGGTGCCCAAAAGGGCCATTTGGAGACCAAATGAGTCAAACTACATAATACATAAATGTATACCAATTCAGAACTTCTGTGTCCACTAAACAACACAAGAAAAAACTATTTCAGAATAACATTTGTAGTGTTGACCCATTTGGTCATTTGGTTACCAGGTCTCCAAATAGCATTTTTGAAAGGACACCTAGATTCTTCCTAAAATAAAACATAAATAACAGCTTATTTTGAAGTAAAAGCTTACAGAAACTACATCTTTACTGTATTTTCAGAATTAGTTTTGGTAAACATCATTGTAATAGCAGTTTTGTTTTTGCTATTAACAGGTGTAACAAACAGTGATGATAATGGTGGTGGTTATGAAGTGAGGATTGTGCTGCTGGGAAAAATAGGTGTTGGGAAAAGTGCAACGGGAAACACAATACTGAGAAGAAAAGCTTTTATATCATTACTGACTTCACACTCAGTGACCAGAGAGTGTGAGAAAGAAACTTCTGAGTTTAACAGAAGACGAATATCTGTGATTGACACTCCAGGCCTGTTTGATCCTGGAGTTAATGAGGATGAGACCAGGAAGGAGATTGCAAAATGTATTTTTATGGCAGCTCCTGGTCCACGTGTGTTTCTGCTGGTGATTCCACTGGGACGATTTACTCAAGAGGAGAAAGATGCAGTGAAGATGATCCAGGAGATGTTTGGAGAGAAGTCCAGAATGTACACCATGGTGCTTTTCACCAGAGGAGATGATATGAGAGGAACAACAATACTAAATTTTATTGAAGCTAATGATAGCTTACAGTACCTCATCCATCAATGTGGTAAGCGATACCATGTGTTTAATAATAATGAGACTAAAGATCAGACACAGGTTTCTGCATTGCTGGATAAGATTGACTGTATGGTGGCAGCACATGGAGGGAGTTTCTACACCAGTGAGATGTTCCAGCAGGTGGAGAAGAACATCAAAGAGGAACAAGACAGGATCATGAAAGATAAAGAAGAAGAGATCAAGAGAAAAGAAGAGGAGCTGAGAGCCAAATATGAAGCTGAAATTGAACACATGAAGAAAGAAAATGAGAGAGAAAGACAAGAGATGCAGAATGAGCTGAGAAAAAGAGAAGAGGAATTTAAAAATAGAGAAGAAGAGATCAAAAAAGAAACAAATGAGAATCTGCGAAAAGAGCTACAAACAGAACTGAAAAAGAAGCAGGAAGAATTTAAAGAGAATAATAGAAGAAATGGAATATATTTAGCAGAACAACAACAGAACCACATAAAATATCTAGAAGAAAGACATAAGAAAGAAAAACAACAACTTCAGGAGAAAATTCAACATGAAACAAGAGAACAAGCAGAACGTGAATATCATGAACAACTTGAGAAAGAAGTGGCGAAAGTTTTTAAAGAAGCTGCATTTAAACATAAAACAGAAATAGGTGAAGTTACAGCACAACATGAGATGGAAAAAGCTAAAGCTTTACAAGATGCTGAAGAGCAACTACCACATACTGCAAGACTAGCTCTTGAATGGAATCAGTCTTTTCCTGTTATTGGAGGAGCTGCTGGAGGTTTAGTTGGTGCTATTCAAGACTTTTTTGAGTAAAAAAATAGCTACAAGTAATAAGCAATGGTAAGTTTAAAATCAAACATGGGTAAATTCTGAAAAATTAGGAAAAACACATAACTAACTGTGCACATAATGCTAAATTTCTAAAACCATTCAGTTAATATTGATATTCTTGCTCTCTCTGCCTCCCATAGAAAGCAGTATTTGACATCAGTGAGTCAGTTTACATGATTTCCAGTCTAAAGAAAATGTAATACAATGATATAAGGCTCAATTTCAAAGCAGAATTTAATTAACACTGATACAAAATAGTCTTTCATCTGTAGTCCTTTAATTTATACAGAACAGAAGTAAATATTATGTATATTGAGTTTTATTTATTTTGATCACCCCTCCCCCTCACTTTAAGCTGTAGTTTTCATTCACCAATGCCCTTGGCAATCTACTGTAAGTAGTCAATAAAACTATCTTGCCTCAACACACCTGCCTGGAAGTTAGACCAGTAAGACCCTGATAAGCTGATTCGAGTGTGTTTGATTATTGGAGCTTAACTCTGCAGGACTGAGTTTGGTGATCCCTGGTCTAAAATTATCCTAACTGAACTATGTCAGAAAGACCACCCAGAATGGAAAATAGGCAGGGGTTTCTGATGACAGATACCGGAGTTGCCGCTTCCAGCAGATAGATGCAGGAGCCAGCTCCGGGCCGTGCGCTATACCTTACATTGTTGAATGCTGTACGTTCATACAAACTATGTGAGCAATCATATGAGTACTGTGAATAAACATATTTGTAGAAACTTTTATTTTCTGTGAAGCTGCTTTGCAACCATGTGTATTGTAAAAAAAAAGCACTATACAAGTGAACATGAGCTGGACGTGAATATAGTTTAGTCAGCTCTTTACAGTTACTATTGAGAAGGTCTAGTTTTTAACAAATGTTTTTTTTTTTTTGTTTGTTTTTTAATGTAGTTGAGAAATCTGAACCCATTCATCCATATTGATTTATCAGTAATATTATGAAGTCATAATACATACTCTGATGGATTTAACTCTAGAATTTTTGTTTGAAAGAAAAGAAAATATCTTGAAAGAAAGAAAATATCAGTTCAGATGTGTCTCCGATTTATTAAACTGAATAACTGCTTATTTATGCTGTTTTTATTCTCTTTAACACAGAGGTCTTCAGCCCTGTTCCTGGGGACCCACTATCCTGAAGAGTTTAACTACAACCCTAATCAAACACACCTGAAGCGGGCAATCAAGCTCCTCAAGACTGCTTGAAAATTGCAGGCAGGTGTGCTGAAGCCGGTTGCAAATAAACTTTCCAGGCAAGTGGGTCCCCAGGAGCAGGGTTGAAGACCTCTGCTTTAACATTTTTTCTTTTTTTCTGTCACACTGTCACCTGCCACGCCTACCTGCTCACGCTCTCAATGACCGCCTGCTGATTACACTCACCTCACTCCAAGCACACATAAAAACCCAGCACACCAGTCACTCTCTGCCAGATCTCAAAGTCACTCACCCCAAAGATGATTCCTCTCCAGTCCTTCCACCAGTCTGTCATTTTGTGCCTGATATACCTGCAACTAAATGGAATGTACTTTGATGAACATTTACTCTTTGATATTGATGTTGAACTTCCTCTTTTGAACTCCCCTCATTCTTCTGCCTCGTTTGGAAGTTACCCTTTTGTTGAATAAAATATACTTACCTGTGTCCTCGTCTCTCCAAGTGTGACATTTTCTTTCTAATACTAAAGTTTTTATTGACTTTGAGCAATAATTTTGTTGAATAACACTGCTGGACCTATTATTCTACAGCCTCCTTCTCTCCCCACTCATAACCATTGCCAAAGTTGATTCCCATGAACCTTTAAAGCATAAATAGATCTCTCTAATACCTAAAAATGGCTACTGTACTGTGATTTTACTGTATATGCGAAGAAAATTTGATTCTCTGCTTTGACCCCAAATGATGTTTGAAATTTTATATTGATTGACATTGTTATTTCACTTCCACACCTACTGTAATTCAGGCAGACTACAGTATCATGTTGGATTTTTATAACACCTTACAATAAGGCTTATTAGTTAACATGAACTATTACGCAATTCTGATCAGAAATATATAACTATAAAATAACTTTTAAGTTTTTGCTTTGTGCATTTGATATTGTAGCTTTGTGTTTTCAATGACAGCATTTTTAATTTCTGGGAATAGGTCTTATTAGAGAGAGCCTATAGTGACTTGATAAATGTGCATTAATTGGGGTATCCACAGTAATTCCTGTTCAACTCACAGCTTATGTCTAATCATGATTGTCTTACCTGATTGTACTGGCAGGAGTTTGTGCACATTATGTAAAATAAATCACATCACACCATAAACATGCAAACACAGTAAAACAGCCTTGTCACTCCTCTCCATATAGCACTTTTCCAGCTGAGGTTAATATGATTTCACCACTCTTTCCATCAGGCAGAGAGTCAAGAGGACTGCTGTGAACTGTTTAAAGTATCATGCACAAGCAAACTGTTGTTTGAGCCAATCACAGTGACACTTCTTTGTGTCAGACAAATTATTTTAGTTCAAACCACCTAGAGAAAAGAGATGATTTTCGTTAAAAGCAACTGCATTTTGCTGTTCAAATTTGACATATGTCCTCTGACAGATCACACGATCAGGGAGTTGTATGGAATGTTTGCCAAATATCAAGTCTAACCAGTTTCTGTGGTTTAATGAGCATGCAATGTTGGATTTAATACATACACATTTATGTTAATGGAGCTGCAACACAGCTTGTTACTTACTGTCTGAAGTACTTTACCATAAGAAGTGATAATTGTGCGAAGATGGCTGACTGGAACGAATCATCGAGACAACCTGGTAACTCTGTTCATTTCTATTCATAACTTTGAGAAATACTGCAGTTCTTTTAAAGTGCTTATATATGACATGTGGATTCAAATTACTGTACTGAGTAATGACATAATGTATAGTTCATGTTACATTAAGATATTTCTGTACATTTAAACAATATTTGTTTTAATGAGTTATTTTACTTAAACAGATGAAGATCAGGGAAGTTCAGGATTATTTAACAGAAGTGGAAGCAAACGTCAATCTCCGACAAGTGAGTTTTACATTTAAATAAAATAATGTGTGCAGTAGAACAAGATATTCAAGAGTCAATTAAATTTCAGTTTTGAAAACTGTGTTTATTTATTTATTTACATTCAATTAATGCTAATCAATGTCTTTAGGATCATTAAAAAAAAAAAAAAATGTTTGATCAGGGTTGGAGCTAAAATCTGCAGCGCACAGCAATAGTCATGTTAAATAGTCAAATGTCATTACAGTTCTTGTGTCTTAACTTTGCATTAATTCACATTAATTAGCACAGATTTTGAAAAACCATGCATCTACTCCAAATGTTAATTTAGGAGAATGAAAACTGAACTCTGAGAAGTGATAAACCTATTTGTGTGATTTCAGTGTCTGTGATTATAGAAGAGATGAGAATAGTTCTACTGGGGTTACATGCAGATGTTAAAGTCTCTTGTGGAAACACAATCTTTGGACGAAAGGTCTTCTCAGAGTCACCTTCCTCCCTGCATTTGTTTGAAAGGCATGATGGGATGGTGCTGGAGAGACGTGTGGTGCTCATCAACACTCCTGACCTGTTCAGTCCTGCTCTCTCACCTGATGAACAAGATGTGAGAAGACGCTTCCATCAGTCTTGTCCAGAACCTCATGCTCTGCTGCTGGTTTTCAAGTCTGGCACGTTTACAGAGCAGGACAGAGACGCTCTCAAGCTCATAAACCTCATATTTGGTGAAGGTTCATCTGAATATGTGATTGTTGTCTTCATGCATGAGGAGCAGGAGTATGTGAGCATTAAAGACTCTGACACTGAATTGGTAAAGTCTCTACTGCAGACCAACAGACATCTACATTATCATCTACAGAAGAATGGAGACCTATTACAAGTGCAGAAACTTTTGGAGAGCATCGAGAAGATGGTGGAGGAAAAGGGAGGCCATCAACTGAAGATTCCTGAACACCCAATACCGTTCTGGATGAAAGAAGCCACAGTTTGCCAAACAACAAACAAGATACATAAGGGTAAACCTTTACCTCCAGTGCACATGTACAGCGTATATAAAAAGTCTACACACCCCTGTTAAAATGCCAGGTTTATGTGATTTTAAAAAATTAGACCATGATAAATGGTAAATTTCAGAATTTTTTCCACCTTTTATGTGACCAACCTGTTCAACTCATTTGAAGAACAATCTAAAATCTTTACCAAGAACAGGACGTCCCTCCAAAATTGATGAAAAGACAAGAAGAAAACTGGCCAGGGAGGCTGCCAAGAGGCCTACAGCAACATTAAAGAAGCTGCAGGAATTTCTGGCAAGTACTGGTTGTGTGGTGCATCTGCACATCACCAAAAGAACACCATACCCACCGTGATGCATGGTGGTGGCAGCATCATGCTTTGGGGCTGTTTTTCTTCAGCTGGAACTGGGGCCTTAGTCAAGGTGGAGGAAATTATGAACAGTGCCAAATACCAGTCAATATTGGCACAAAACCACGACAATGACCCTAAGCATACATCCAAATCAACAAAAGAATGGCTTCACAAGAAAAATATTAAAGTTTTAGAATGGCCCAGCCAGAGCCCAGACCTGAATCCAATTGAAAATCTTTGGGGAGATCTGAAGAAGGCTGTGCATAAGAGATGCCCACACAATCTGGCAGATTTGGGGTGTTTTTGCAAAGAGTGAGCAAATATTGCCAAGTCAAGATGTGCTATGCTGATAAACTCATACCCAAAAAGACTAAGTGCTGTAATAAAATCAAAAGGTGCTCTGACAAAGTATTAGTTTAAGGGTGTGTACATGAATGCAACCACATTATTGTATTTTTTTTATTTTTACTTTCCACAGAAAAAAAAAAAAAAAAAAATCAGTTTGTTTTGAAATTGAGTTGTACAAGTTATAGGTCACAATAAAGGTGGAAAAAGTTCTGAAATTATTTGTGGTATTTACATTTTTTTTTTTAATCACATAAACCTGGAATTTTAATAGGGAAGTGTAGAATTTTAGATCCATTGCATTTGTGAATTAAATGTATTATTATTATGTTGCAATATAATTAACAGCTATTATGATCTGTAGCTTAAATAACTGCTTCCCATCTCTCTTTCTCTCTTTTCTTTAATGGTGTCTGTTCAGGTTTTAGTAGACGGGCATGTAGCGTGTATCATAGTAAGTATGAAGTTTATTAATTATGTTATGCTGGATTTAGCTAACTAAGCATAAAAAATATATATATAAATTAGGTCCATTTCTAGTTGCTAAAGTGTAAACTGACATTAACTGGTGTCATTAAAACATTGTGACACGAAAACGTGGCTCTATCTTAATATCTGGAAAACTCACAAAACGTACCTATAAATAAGCTGTGCTACAGAACACTAGTGGCAGTAAAACACCAACATTATTTATTCTAACTTTTTACAGAGTTGCATTCAGGGTTGCCAGGTCTGTGTAGCAAAAACAGGTATTATTCCAACATAATACAATGCAGCCACAGACAGTCATGTTTAGCCGTTTCAGAGAAAACTGAATGCACTGGACATTTCGAAACGTTGGTGAAACATGCAAGAAACAATGCAATATAATTTCTGCAAAAATGTCACCACAGGAACGTATTTTTCAAGAGCTTGGGTTGATAAGTTTGTAAACTTTAAACTTCTGCATTATTATTATTTACTAATATTCTTCATTTTTAGAGCCCATAATACAGAGGATTCAGCCAAAGTCAGAAAATAGACAATTGGTGCGATCAAAATGTGAGTATTGCACAAAATTATGTATATTTATTTTTAACTATTATTATTATTGCTCACAGGCTTCATAAAGTTTATGATTGCACATTTGTGTTTGTGATTCACAGCCTCTGCTGGAGCTGAGAAGAGCTTGGAGTGTGTGAGGATTGTCTTGATTGGAAAAACTGGAGTGGGAAAGAGTGCAACTGGAAACACCATCCTGGCACGTGACGTGTTTCAGTCAAGGGCCAGTATGAAATCTGTTACCAAGACATGTCAGAGAGAGACTGGATATGCCTGTGGTCGACCCGTGACTGTGGTGGACACACCAGGACTCTTTGACACGAGCCTCAGTAATGAAGAGATCCAGCAGGAGATGATGAGATGCATTGAATTGTTGGCTCCTGGACCCCATGTGTTTCTGCTGGTCATTGCTGTAGGCCCCTTCACAAAAGAAGAGAGAGAAACACTTCAGCTCATCAAAATGACCTTCGGACAAAAAGCAGAAACTTACACTATGGTGCTGTTCACACGAGGAGACAATCTCACAGATCAAAGAATTGAAGACTACATTAGAGAAGGAGATCCTCACGTCCAAAAACTGATAAATGACTGTGGAGGAAGATTTCATGTGATCAATAATAAACAGAAGGATCCGGATCAGGTTGTGAGTCTGCTAAAGAAGATTGATAAGATGATGTGGAATAATAATGCCAGTTTCTACAATGACAAAATGTTTCAGGAGGCAGAGAGAGCATTCAGACTCATGCAGATGAATAGAGAAAAAGAAGAGGAGCTCAGACAAGAAATCGAGGCAGTTAAAGCCACATATGAGTCTGAAATCAAAGAAATTAAAGACAAACTGGAAGAGGAAAAAGCAAAAGGAAAAATTAGAGAATTTCTGCTTGTGGAGAGAGGGATCACAATGTTGAGACAAAGGAGAGAAAACACAGACACTGAACAAACCCATGTTGAGAGAAAGAATGATGATCAGATTGAAAAGCAAGAACATCGGCTTCCAGGAGCAACAGATCTTGACAGAGAGATACCAGAAACAGGAAGAGAATCTGATAAAGATCGTAAGAAAATGTTAAAAAATGTGTTTGAATCCTTAAAAAGAAGAAAAAGGCAAGGGAAAAAGACTGAGAGGGCGGATGAATGTAAAACAAAAGAAGCTGAAAGTGGAGAAGAGAATGTAGAAAGGATGAAAGATACAGTCACAGATCAACAAAGCGGCAAAGATTTGCCTAAAAACGCTGAAGATGAAAGAGATGCAGAGAAAGAACGAATACATCAACATTATAAGGAAATGGAAGAATGCAGGCAGAAGATGGAGGAGGCCATGAGGAGATACAAAGAGACTGCTGACATGTATGCTGCAGAACTGAAAATAATTGAAGCCAGAAATGCGCAAATCATTGACAGCTATGGGAAGGACCATGGAAAATCGTGTGTGCTTCAATAATAATAATAATAATAATAAAATAATAAGTGATTGCTTTATAAATTAAAGTTAGTTTTATATAGTTTCTATATCCATGTGTGTTTTATATTGTTGTGTTTCTGTGTGAACGTGACCTGAAACACTGGACTCAAATAATAAATGCCAATGCTGAATCGGGGTCACAAAGGCTTTGTTTCAATTAATTAATTCTTTGTTTAACAAGTACAACAGATTACCACACAACTTATCACAGTTTTGCATGTTACAAATACATTATTATTATTATTATTATTACTTGGAATTATTTAATGTAGTGAAGTTCAAAACTAACTACTAAATACACCATAGGCTATGTGTTAGTTTTAATTAGGATCTTATTTTGATTTCCAAAACAACATTTATTTGTTCATTCATCAGTAGTCTCTGTGATTCTGATCCTTCTTGCATGAGCGCCACCTGGCGGAGAGACAGTGAAACATATTTCCTTTATTCTCTTAATGTTGCCCTTTCTCAGTCACTCATTCTGTCGTTTTTATTCACCCACAGAAATTAAGACATTGCTCACATTCAGTCAGCTGAGACACATTGCACTTATGTAGTTTAGCCACTTCTGTGTTAAATGTGGCATTATATTTATGAAAAGTTGGAATGCCATATTTTGTGTTTAAAGTTCTTTAGCAAATTCTATGTGTGTACCAGCATATTTCAAGTTTATATGCACATGTGATTTATTATTATTATTTATTTATTTTTTTTATATAAATTGGCAAATATTTCAGACAAACTTCTTTTACGTTGTCATTATGGGGTATTGTTTATAGAATTTAGCACAAAATAATGAATTTAATCCATGGGTGTAACGTAACAAAACGTGGAAAAAATGAAGCGCTGTAAATACTTTCCGGATACAATTTATGCTCTTTATTCTTTATGAAGGTATATACTGAAGGTACACTGATCAGGCATAACATTATAACCACCTTCCTATTATTGTGTTGGTCCTCCTTTTGCTGCCAAAACAGCCCTGACCTGCCGAGGTAACCTTTAACTACTAACCCTTTAACACCGATATGTGTGTTACTGATCATGTGTTATGTAATGTTGTTCATGTCCTCATTAGGTCATTTCTTCCTCAGTTTGATATTTATTGATTCATAAACTTCACTATGTCGATGTATGTATTGTGTTGAGTTAAGAAGTAAAGCAAGACCGGTAAGCAGGTCAAATGTTTATTGTTTCTATATAAAAAGTTACATTTTGTAAATAGTCATACATATGTACTGGAACATTTTCCCATCCCAAACAGACAAGACCTGATCAGAGTAAAAAAAAAAAAAAAAAAAAAAAAAATATATATATATATATATATATATATATATATTAGGTTTCTGATGTATAGGTTTCTATGTAAGTAGTGGTACTTCTGATTGGGCTGAGGGTGGGATTTTGGCGAGTTTGAAGTAAAAGTATTTGATGGAAGTATAATACATGTCGAGAGCATTCACTCAGTATCATTATCTCATTTTTGACTGAGATGGCTTTTAGGGGGTTTTGTATCTGAACTCTTCATATATTCTTTGGGCCCCTTTTTCTGCAGTTGACACATTTCTGTCTTTCTTACAACCCAAAACGAATTATATCTCATGTTTAACCACTATAGAGACATTTCATTTAAATCTAAATTCTCATTCAGTTTGCTTCCAGCTTGTTTCTTGTTCTTCTGAGGCATATTTTTATTGCTTTAACAACATACGCTTGACTCTTTAATAAACATAATTATTTATCCTTGATGAGTGTCTCTTCTTCTAGCTGATCCGCATGAGTAAAATAATGGAGTATTTTAACATCAAACATAAGAAAAGCATGCCATTAACTGCTCAGGTTTCATTTGGGTTAAATAATTCAGGAATATCAACTACAGACACAGACCTGACTTTATTTCTCATGTTGTTTTCTCTTCTAGACCTTTCCTTCTCCTTTCATCTTCCTCGGAGCATCTTCAAGCATCTGATTACTGTAATGTCCTCCTCCATTCTGGATTATCATTGTGTCAATCTTCTGCAGTAAATCAATGACCTGTTTTCTTTTTCTTTTGTTTTTATTGTCGAAGACATGGAATTTCCCTCCACACTGCTGTACTATACTGTTTAAAGCACTGTTCTGCTTAATTAATTCCCCTGTATGTTCTTTATCTAACCAATCTCCGTAAGAGAAGAGAATGATGGAGTATTTTAACACTTCTTCACCAAACAACATCTCAATCATCTGAAGAATCTGCTGGTCCTCCTCAGTGATCTTCATATTCAGAGGAAACACAATGAGAAATGCATGAGGTCCAGGACTGGATAAAGTAACACTTCTCCCTATCTCTTTTATTAACTCTTCAGGATTCATCTGTGTGTCAAATAATCCAGGAGTATCAACTACAGACACTGATCTGCCTAAAACTGTGGCGTTAGCAGCTGAACATTTATTAGTTACTGAAAATCGGCTGAGCTTGGATTCAAACTCTTTTTGTCTCAGTATTGTGTTTCCAGTTGCACTTTTCCCAACACCACTTCTACCCAGAAGAACAATCCTTCTGGATGAGGGACTTTTTGGCACTGTATGAAAAAAGAAAACAGATCACACAATCACTTATTTTACCTTGACATTCACTTTATATATTGCTCTAATTTACTATTTTAATTCACTGCTGTTTGTGTGTGTACTTGGATGGGTGAAATGTAGAGCACAAATTCAGAGTATGGGTCACCATACACTACCAGTGAAAAGTTATTATTATTATTATTATTATTATTATTATTATTATTATTTTAAATGTTTTATTATCTTCTGTTCATCAAGCCTTATACACTACCATTTAAAAGCTTGTTTAAAAGCTTATTATAATTTTTTTTTTTTTGAGCAGCAAATCGGAATATTATGTATAATAATGTGGACAATATTAAAGAATACCTAATTTGAAAATCACTGTTGCATGGTGTTTGATACTGTCTAACACTCTAATAAGACTTGTGCAACATTACTTATAGTCAACAGAATGTGTTAAAGTAACCATCAGAATAAAGTAAAACCAAACCTTAAAAGACTTTCTGCATCTGAGCCACAGAGAACATTGTGTATGAAAGAGTCTTCTATATGTGTGCAATTTGTTTAATCTTGGATTGCTTCATAAGCAAGGGTCAGTTCAACACAGAAGCTGATTCTGAAAGATCGGTTAATGCTCAAATATCATATCCAGAACAAGTAAGAATCGCCTCATATTTTTCAGAATTGCATTTCCAGTTCCTGGAGGGCCACTAGTCTTGCAGAGTTTGCTCCAACCCTAAACATACTGAATCATCTAATCAAGTCCTTCAGATACACAAAAAAAAATCCAGGCTGTAAAGGACAGACAGTGGAGTGGCGATCCATATGCAGACTTTATTAAGGATAATACTTGAAGTCAAACAGGCATGGTCAAACAGAGGCAAACAGGAACAGCATAGGATGAACAGAGAATGGTTAATATCGGAGCACAGGGTCAGGGTAGGCAGCTAGCTTACAAGAGTAATCCAAAAGACAAGCAAGGAGTCGATAGGCAGGCAGATAAGGGTCAGAAACAAGGAAAAAACAAGGTCAGAAACAAGATAAACAAAACACGGTAAATAACGCTCGGAATTGATAGCTAGGCAAATCAAGGCTTCACAATGTACACAGTTAAATGATGCTCTATTTATAGTCCATGTGTAATAAGTAAAGATGGCCAACAGGTGTAAAGGTGATAGGTCACAAGAAGGGATTGTGGGTAATGGAGTGTGACAGAGTTCAGAGTCTCCATGAAGGCTCCCTCTAGTGTTGAGAGGAGGGAGCCGCATTGGCATGATTCGTGACGCAGGCAAGTGTATTGGAGCTCAGCTCTGCATGATATTGCCCCTCCAGGAACAGGTTTGGACACCCCTGAAATATGTAATATGTCAAGTTCCATGTCTAATCCAAATTTGAAGGGTGACACCCCCATTTCATTGCTTTTTTTCCTTCTCCCTGTGTTCTTGTGTCACAAATGAATACATTTCTATCTCAATATTTATTTATTTATACATTTGTGACCCTGTGTGTGAAATCCAGACTGAAGTCTCAAAATCTAATTATGACATAACAAGCATCAAAGTTTGATTTCAACTATTAATTTTAATATGATTTTAATCTTTGACATGACCTTAAGTCTGGCTCACACTGTGATTTTTAATAGTCTTTTACAGTTGTTGCTTGTCAGACTGTACGAACATGATGATCATGTCACACTGTGGGATCTCAGTTGTCATTCATGTCAGACTGAATGAGGTTATACACGGTTAGAAGAAATCTCTGGCACTAATTCTGATCATGGCTTGTCTTGATAAACGGAGATAGTTTGACGTTTGTCATAGGAGAAGTCACACTGCAGGACTGTGCGCCAAATCTTCTGACTGTGCTGCCAGAACTTCGTTGGAGGTAAAATTTGATTGCAACAGTCATTAATCAGCTGTGAACATGTCAAAACAGTGATCAAAGACTACAGATTTTAGCTTAGATTTTAGGAATCTTTTAGAATTTGTCTCATATGGCCAAATTGTGACCAAAAACGCAGTGTGAGCCCAGCTTTACTCAATACATTTTAAATGTTCTGTACTTTTTATGTAGAAAACAGTAAATCACCAAAAGTGACTCACATTTACTAAAATAGCATCACCAAAAAAAAAAAAGGGCTACATTTTGTGTCTATAAGTTAATGAGAGGGGTGTGTTTTACTTCAGACATAACAATCAAGCTTAGAGTCTAAATGCAAGATCTGGGTGTGAATGGCTTTGCAAGTCAAATAGGGAATGAATGACCTGAAATGGGCAATATTACCCATATATTGCCTCAAGATCTTTTCAGTTGAGTTCCAACCCTGAGCAAAAACTGTAATTATCAAAGTGCTCCTGAAGATCTCAATTAGTTCTATTAGTTTGATCAGGGTTGGAGCTGAACTTTGGAGGAAGGTACATCTCCAGGAACAGGATTGGGCACCGCTGGTCTAAACTATTGATGAGACTGTCTACACTGGATTCCTTCCTGTTCAAAATATTTTTTTTTATTACTTCTTTTGCCAGCTTTTACACTCTGTAAATCTTACACTCTAAAAGTTACACTTTGTAATTCTGCAGGCCCCAGTTTACAACCGCAAAGCATCATTATATCTTACCATTAGTTTTAGTAGTGACTAATCTGTTTTCAGTCCATACACTGAATGAATATCCTGCAAAACTACAGCAAGTGAATGAACCTCTTCAAGGCACATGAAAATCATAGCTGCACATAGTAGTTGATCATGAATGCAGAATCAGAGCAGACCTTAACAGCACTAAAAACAATCATGTAAATCTGGTCTCTCCCTAAGTTGTAATTTGTACTCACGGTTTGTTGCACTTTGCCATTTCTGTTTCTCCAACTCCTCTTGTTCCCTCTGCATCGCTTCACACATATCTCTCTCTTTCTTCTTTTCTTTTATGAGAGTTTGGTATTGTTCTTCTCTCTCATTAAACTCTTCTTCTTTTCTCTTTCTTTTTCTGTCATGATTCTGTCTTTCTTCCTCCATCATCTTCATTCTCATTCTCTCTTTCTCTTCTTCTTGTTCATTCATCAGTTCTTCTCGTTCTCTGTCCAGTTGTGCCGCTTTCTCCATCATAATTCTATTCTTTATATCTTCTTGTTTAATCATCAGTTCTTTTTTCTCAATCACAACTGTTTTATATTGTTCCTCTCTCTCTTTGAACCCATCTTCTCTTCTCTTTCTCTCCATGTCATGATTCTGTCTTTGTTCCTCGATTATCATCTTCATTTTCTCTTTCTCTTCTTCTAGTTTCTTCATCAGTTCGTCTCTTTCTCTATCCAGTTGGCTCACTTTCTCCATCATCGTCACCATTATTCTCTTTTTTTCTTCTTCATGTTTTTTTATCAGCTCTTCTTTCTCATTCATTACTGTTTTATATTGTTCTTCTCGTTCTTTGAACCCTTCTTCTCTTCTCTTTCTCTCCTTGTCAAGATCCTGTATTTGTTCCTCGATTATCATTTTCATTTTCTCTTTCTCTTTTTCTAGTTTCTTTGTCAGTTCGTCTCTTTCTCTATCCAGTTGGCTCACTTTCTCCATCATCGTCACCATTATTCTCTTTTTTTCTTCTTCATGTTTTTTTATCAGCTCTTCTTTTTCTCTGTTCATTTTCTCCACTCTCTCTTCCAACAGGATCTTGATCTTGTTTTCTTTTGCTTCATGGCTAGATTGAAGATCTTCTTTCTCTCTTTCTATTTTCTCTCTTTCTTGTTTCAGTCTCTCCATTCTCTCTTTATTTTCTTCATGTTTCTTCATGAGTTCTTCTCTTTCTCTATTCAGTCTCTCCATCATCATCTTCATTTTGTTTTCTTCTTCTTCATGTTTAGATTGAATATCTTCTTTCTCTCTTTCCATTCTCCTTCTCTCTTGTTTCAGTCTCTGATTAAATTCATCCCAATCTCTCTGTTCTTTCTCTCTTCTTTTCTTATCCTCTTCTTCTCTTCTCATCTTTTCCTGTAGTTTCTGTTTATCCCATTCCTCTCGTTCTCTCTTAATTTCTCTTTTGTATCGTTCTTCTCTCTCTTTAAAATAATTTTCTCTTTTCTTTCTGTCTGTTTCATGACTCTGTTTTTCATTCTCTATTTTGTTCATCAGTCTGTCTATTTCTATGTTGTAATTGGTCTTAAGTTTTTCTTTTTCTGTATTTATTTGATCTTTTTCTTGCCTAATTTCCTTTATTTCATGTCTAAATATCTCTTGTTCTTGTCTCATCTTGTCTCGCATCTCTCTTTCTTTCTCTTGTATTTGTGTTTTATATTGTTCTTCTTGTTCTATATATTTTTCTCTTTTCTTCCTATCATTCTCTATTCTGTTCATCAATCTGTCTGTTTCTGTGTTGTATTTGATCAGCAGTTTTCCTATTTCTATTTTTATTTTGTCTTTTTCTTGCCTAATTTGATCAATTTCATTTGTAAGTACCTCTCGTTCTTGTTTCATCTCTTCTTCTAGTTTCCTCATCTCTTCTTCTCTTTCTCTGACTCTGTCCATCAGGATCTTCATCTGTTGTTCTTGTTTTTCTCTTTCCATCTGTCTGAACATCTTACACGAGTAGAAACTCCCTCCGTTTGCTTTCACCATGTCGTCTATCTTCTCCAGTAGATCAGTCACCTGTGTTCGGTCTTCAGTCTGATTATTATTGAACACATGATATCTGTTTCCACACACTTCAATCAGCTTCTTCAAAGGAGATCCAGGTTTTCCCAAACACTGATCAATAGTTTTGTTTTTTAAATAATCTCCTCTGGTGAAGAGCACCAAAGTGAACATTAAAGATTTCTCACCAAATGTCTCTTGGATGATCTTCACTGATGTTTCCTCTTCTTGGGTGAATCGTTGTCCTAAACTGAGCACAATGATGAACACATGTGGTCCAGGCAATATCATGGGGATGCAGTTGGTGATTTCTCTCTGTATCTCCTCATTAGTAAGATCAGTATCAAAGAGTCCTGGAGTGTCGATCACAGTAACACGTCGACCGTTGATTTCAGATTTTTCTCTCTGACTCTCTTTAGTCACTGATTCTTGAGATGTGTCTGCTGTAAACACGTTTCTTCCTAAGATTGTGTTCCCAGTTGCACTTTTCCCAACTCCAGTTTTCCCCAACAGCACAATCCTCAGTTCTTCTGTGTTTTCTCTTGAATCTGAAAATGCAGAAGCATTAACCATTAAACAAATCATACTGAATTTGAAGAAAACACCTTAATTTGTTCTAGTGACAAGATCAACAGGGGGATGGGGGTAAGATGATTTCATTATACGATCACCAGTTTCATTATTTTGACGAGTCAAATGTTTTTTTTTTCAATTTATTTATTTATATTTATTTTTATCAGATTAAACTCTAAAGTGCTGTGCTTCTTTCCATAACTCAGAGTTTAATCATCTTAGGCACAACTTACCCCATGTCTATAGCAGAGACATTTCCTATACATTTACCTAAAACAAAGTTTAGCACTTCACTGCTGTCACTGCCTCGCTATCTTGGATCTCACAACCTTGTGGCACCGAAGACTGAATGGAATAAAAATCAATCAGAGTTCCCTTTCGAATAGGAACTCGCTGTATTTCGCTGCACCCCCTAGAGGGCACTATGGGGAATGCCTCTGGCATGTCCAGTGTCTAAAGCAGGGGTCTCCAACCTTTTTTCATTCGAGAGCTACTTTTTAAAACAGAAAGTGGCTGAGAGCTACCCATGTTATACAATACTTAATTCTCTGAAATATGTCTTATATATATATCGTCGCCTTAGAATTATAAGGTTCTATCTGACTTTTTTGTCAAAATTTAGTTATTCACATATTCTTATTCTGTGACAACATACTTGCATTATGTGATGTTTCTTTTGTAAGCTGTGTACAGTTTGGGCCTTTTTTTAAAAACAAAAGTGGTTATATCTACAGATGTCAATGGAATGCAAAAAATTTGAAGCTCAATATCTCAAAAGTGCTCAGAATGCAGACAGAACCTTATAATTCTATATATATATATATAACCTTATAATATATATATATATATATATATATATATACAAACTGTTATGCATGGCATAACATGGTATAATATGTTAAAATGGTCTGGAAGTTTTCAAAAAGTATACATGCACAAAAGTAGCAGCATTATGCACTCCAAGCTCCAAGGGCTCTGCCCTTCGAAGGGAGTAGGGCATAGGGATGATCACTTCCATTTGGAATTTACCCGTGAACCGTTCGATACGAATACACATATCATTACACCATCTACAAATTACATATTCCTTTTCTTATCATTGGAGAATTCAAATCAGCAATATCAAAATGTGCCTGTTTCTGCTCATTGCTCCGGAGAATTGTAGTTCTGTAGTTGTAGTACTTCTGTAATTGGCCAAAATAATCATTTTAAATATTCTAGTAATCTGCATTTCCCATGGAACTCTGAAGCTTGACCTTTGACATTGATTTTGTACAGTTGAAGTGTCTGAATTTCAGATATTGCATTTTTTTTTTCATTTTGAATTTTGGTACTTGAAAATGCTGAATGCGATTTATCGTGATTAAGAAATCTAACTGACAGCACTAAATAAAACTCTGTTATATAATTAATGTAATCATTCAAAAGGTTTTGTAATTTTGTTAAGCTCCATATTTTAAGATTTTCTGTTCATTACCTTGTGTCAGTAAATGTGTCTCTAGTGAATGAACTTTCTTCTTCATCTCTTCAAACTGCATCAGTTTTTTCATCTGAGCCTCTAGAAATGTCTCTGTGGAGAAACACTCTCCTCTCTTTCCTTTCATCATTTGCTCAATTTTCTCTATCATTGTAGACACTTGTGTTTTAGGACCAAAGAAATGATGCTGTCCTCCAAAACTCTTAATGACAGACTGTGTTTCTTCATTGAGTTCTGCTGTCTGATGCTCTGAATTCTGCATTATGAGGATCATGATGTGTTTGTTGATTCTTGAGCTAAATATGCTCTGGATCGCCTCCATTTCTGCTTTGTCTTCATTAGTCAGTGGACCATCAGGAATAATGAGGATAAAAACATGAACTCCAGGATGACAGAGAGACACACAGCGGAGAGCCTGACGCATCACTTCCTCCTCTGAGAGCTGAGTCAGAGCTGGAAGCTCCACCAGACTGATCAAACGATTATGAAGCTCTATGTCTGATGTTCTGTCTGTCTGCTGCAGGATCATCTCTGATATGGAGGATTTTAATGCCCCGTCACTCCCACACACAATTAGATTCAACTTTACACCCTCTGAAATTGTGAGTAGAAGAGAGGAAGAAAATTAATAACAATAATAAAAAATGGTTATCTTTGGAAACTAACAAATATCACCACACTCACCTCTTTCTGTGGCCTGTAGCTCCATTGTGAAATACTGAGAAGCTTCAGTACAAACTAGTTGGCGTCCATCATTAATATGAACAATATCCTCAAATGTCTGCATAAGATCATCAGGAGAGCTGCTTCTCTGAAGCCTGAAGTGTCTGTTTGCACATCTCTGAATGATTTTCTGTAGGATGTCATTGGTTTCAGTGTGCTCTTGTGTGGTGAGCACCATGGTGTGTTGATAAACCTGCTCAGAGAAAGAGAGCAGCACCTTCTCCACACACTCTTGATCTTCTGCTGAACACTGCTCGTGTTTGAGGAGCAGAACGATCACATGAGGTCCTGGATGAGACAGATTCATGCACTCTCTCACTCTCTGTGTGATCTGATGATCTGAGATGTTTGTCTGGAGCAGCTGAGGACTGTTGATGACCATCACATGTCTGTTCTTCAGTCTTCCTGCAACTCTCTCTACAACATCTGGAGGAGCTTCACTGTCAAATGCTGCACGTCCTAATATGAAGTTTCCCACTCCACTGTTTTCTGGCACACTCTTCCCCAGCAGAACAATCCTCACTACAAAGAGTTATATGACACCTTTAATATTCACATCACACATTTAATATGCAACGTGTAATATGCCAAGGTCTAGATCATAATCCCACATTAAAGATCAAAATGAACAAATGCCTGAATTGATTTCTTCTGCTTGTGTATGAAAAAAGGTGAGCTGATGTGTCTTCACTTTGTTCACTTTATATGCTCTAGACATGTAAAACATCCTCGTTTTACATCTTTATTGGGTGCTTTTACAATATAATTGTGTATACCTTATGTCACTGTGTGATTACTGTGTGTCAAATAACTAGTGAACTGAACCAGCTCATTGAAACGAACTGTCGTTTATCGTTATGATCTTTGTGCCTGCCTTGTTTGACTACTGCCTTTTGGAATACTGTTTCTGCCTTGTTTGCATGGCTGGACTGACTATTTGTGTTTGAAACCTGCCTGTCTCTTCTACAACAATACAGCCTAGTAATTTGGTTTTGGAAACTTATTTAAAAAACTGAAACTTTCATAAATTTTAGATTCATTACATGTAAAGTTGAATATTTCAAAAGTTTATTTGGTTTAATTTTGATGATTAAAGCTTACAGCTCATCAAAAATCCAGTATCTCAAAATATTAGAATATTTGCTAGGATCAGTCAAAAAATGGATTTGCAAGTTGTCATTTATGCACTCAATACTTAGTCAGCAGCACATGTTACAGCAAATGACTTGCTCCTAGCACAAATTACAGCATCAGTGAAGTGTGGCATGGAAGTGATCAGCCTGTGGCACTGCTGAGGCACTATTGAGCCTTCAGATAGTCTGTATATTGTTGGATCGACTGTTTCTCATATTTCTCTTCAAAAGATCCCATAGATTCTCAATGGGGTTTAGGTCAGGCATGTTGGCTGGCCAATAAAGCACAGTAATATCATGGTCAGCAAAACACTTGCAAGTGGTTGTTGGACTGTGGGCAGATGCTAAAGTCCTGCTGGAAAAGAAAATCAGCATCTCCATAAAGCTTGAAAGATGGAAGCATAAAGTGCTCCAAAATCTCCTGGTAGTTGGCTGCAATGACTTTGCACTTGATAAAACACAATGGACCAACACCAGCAGACGTCACGCACCCCAAATCATTACTGACTTCAGAAACTTCACACTGGACTTCAAGCGGTTTGGATTCTGTGCCTCTCCAGTCTTCCTTCAGACTCTGGGACCATGATTTCAACACGAAATGCAACATTTACTTTTATCTGAAAAGTTTGTTTCTCAGAGGTGGCTTGGTAGTCCTTTTCCTGAAGACGTCTGAGTGTGGTGATTCTTGATGCGCTAACTCCGGGTTCATTCTGCTCCTTGTGTAGCTCTCCCAAGTGTTTGAATCTGCTTTACTTGACAGTATTCTCAAGCTTGCGGTCATCCCTGTTGCTTGTGCACCTTTGCCTATACCATTCTTTTTTCCAGTCAACTTTGCATTTAATATGCTTTGATACATCACTCTGTAAACAGCACTGCATTCAGTAATGACCTTCTGTGACTTTCTCTCTTTTGTGGAGGATGTCAGTGATTGTCTCCTGCACCATTTCCATGTCAGCAGTCTTCCCCATTAGTGTGATTTCAAAGAACAAGATATACAACGAAAATTATACTGTAGGGATGGTCATTTAATGAAATTAAAATGTAAATATTTGAATATTTTGAGATACTGGATTTTTGACTTTCATGAGCTGTACGCTCTAATCTTCAAAAAAAAAAAAAAAACTTCTGAAGTGTATTACTTTACATGTATTGAATCTAGAATATATGAAAGTTCCCTCTCAAGGGAACATCGAACTGCGTCCTCTAGGGGGTGCTAGGGGAACGCTGTCAGCGTGACTCGCGTCTGAAGCATACATCCAAAACTACAAGCGGTGGCCGGCGACAGCCTATGACGTCACTCTCGGCACGACTCGTCGCCACCATAGCATAAAAGGCCGCCGGTAGAACACATCATTCCCTTCTTCGTCTTCAGTGATTACTTTGTTTGAAGGCATGCATCTTTGGTGAGCTTTATCTATTCTTACCTCTTCTTTTGGCAAGCACAAGCCATATGTTTTAGAAGTGTGTTTTAATCCGTGTCTTCTCATTTTTTGACACTTGATGATACACACTCTCTTTAACGACATATCGCACATGCACGCAATATCCCCGGTTGGGGCTGTTGTGTGCATTTTTGAGGAAGGAAAGGCAACTATCTGCTCCCTGCAATTCGCATCTTGCCGTTGCTGAGGCACGAAAGAGGGTGAATTTGCGGGGATTTCAGATGAGGTTGGCTGATGGGCTTCACTTGAGGGGCTTAGGAGGTGTTTCCTGTGGGAATCTCTCCAGAGCTGGCCCGGTGAAGTGTTCATTAGCCTATTGTGGGACTGATTGGGGACCTCTCTATTATATCCATCTGAGGATGGTTATATTTTAGTCACTGTTATTACAGGAGGGGCTGCTTGAATATGGCTATCTGCGGCTAGCTGTGTGTTAACTAGCCCTTTCCTGAATATGTAGCTGTCTGAGGATAGCTATGTGCTAGTTCAGGGATTGCTCCCCCTTTTAGGGTTTAAGTAGCAGTCATTTTGAGCTCTGCCTGGATAGTGCTGTCTTCCCTTTAGGGTTTATAATTAGACAGCCCACTACTGGTGGTCTTGGCAACTGCAGAGGTCCCCTTTCCTAGTGCATAGCTTTCTGAGGGAAGCTATGAGCTAGTTTGGTGATCGCTCCCCTTCCTAGGGTTTAAATTGCCATCTCTTTCACAGCCCACTCTCTGTACTCAGGTAGTCCTTCCTATACTCATAGCTATCTGAGGATATCTACGTGTTAAGTTCGGTTACTGTCTAGGTACACTCCTTATTTAGACAGTGCTGTCCCCCCTTCATGGTGAGCCTGGTGTTGCAGTATGTATGGTTGTTGTTGTGTTCTTCCTATGTTTCAGGTTTAGAGCCTCATCAGTCTCTCTCTGTGGGATATGGGACCCTTGCCTCTGGAGTCTGCTGCTAAAGCACTTGAAGATGGTCTCCCTGATTACTGGGCCCCTGGTACATGACTGCAACCCTTAAACTGCTGTGGTCCCTCTATGCAGGTAGATGCATCATTTGATGTTGCTCCAAGGAACTGCCTGTTTTTGGGCGGGTGAGTACGACCCTTTTTTGTGTGTCCTACCTACTTTGCTATGTTTCGGGGACCTTTTTCTGTTGTGCTTTATCTACTTCTCGGTAGGTCCTCAACGAGTATCCCCCTCTGGTCTGATGACTACGGTTTTGGCTTGCTCGTTTACTCTGGATCTGCTGTTACCTGCCTCAGATCCCTGCGGAACCTCCTGGCTTCCAGGTCCCCTATTAAAACATGGTATTCTAGGATTCGTAGTCCTTCGTTTAGGTAAGCTTTCTGGATGTCTTTCTTCATAGAATGCACCTGGCCATCGCTGGCAGGACACCCTGCCTTAGAGGCCCGTCTTCTAGCCACCCAGCCTTCTCTAGTGGATTTATAATCATCCCTCTGCGGAGTGGGTTTGATTATGAGGTGTTTTTGCGAAAACTCCTCCTGAACTGTTGCCTCTGAGGAGCGACATTTCTCCAGGCTTCTGGCTCTTCTAGACTCTGCGGGGTCTGGTCGAGTCAGAAGTCCAGGCTTCTGTAGAGACAAAGCATGATCCACTTTGGGTGGGTTATAACCAATGTCCCTCGATACTACCCCCTACAGCTTGAGGGCAGGGGATGCTGCTTCTATGCAGGCATGTCGAGTGGAATATCTTGGTCCCTTTCTCAGGCCTCTTCGGTAGGGTATGGCATGCTATGTGTACGGCTATGCTCCCCTCTCTGCGGAGGGGTTTCCTAAGAGCTTGCCACCCTTTGAAGCTCAAGATATCTCGCTCCATGGCAGTTTTACCAGTCGACTAGCAGCTTGAGAGCTACCTGTCCTGGTTGGGTGTAGCAATGCTCCCCTCGCCTGAGGGTTACCTATAGATAGCCCTTACTGCCCGTCACTCAGAGCCCTGTTGAGTGTGACCTCCCTGGCACACAAAATCTAAAATCCATTAGTGGTAGGTGTGCACCCAAGTCTTTGCGCACCTTTCTAAAATCCACATTAGTGGTAAGTGCACACGCAAGTCTCTGGGCACTTCTCTAAAATCCACATGAGTGGTAAGTGCGCACGCATGTCTTTGTGCACTTTTCTAAAATCCTTTATGGTATGGGCTACGCGCTAGACTTCGCTCCCATTTTCTGAGTAGGTCACGCTCCGGTTACCTTGGGCCCCTCTCTTTGTATCCTAGCAGATACTTCTTGAGCTTCCACTACCTAGGATTTGCCAAGGCATTCCTTGGTTAATCCTCCCCCCTAAGTAACGGTTCTTCAAATCCATGTTCATGGTAAGTGCGCACACAAGTCCCTGGGCACTTCGCTAAAATCCACATGAGTGGTAAGTGCGCACGCAAGTCTCTGGGCACTTCTCTAAAATCCACCTGAGTGGTAAGTGCGCACGCAGGTCTTTGTGCACTTTTCTAAATCCTATATGGTATGGATTACGCGCTAGACTTCGTTCCCATTCTTGAGTTGGTTACGCCCCGGTCTCCTTGGGCTCCGCTCCACCCTCGTATCTTCTGATACCTCTTAGCTCTAGGATTTGCTGCGGCACTCCTAGGCTTAGACCGCCCTCTGAACAGGGTATTGCTACCTGTGTTCTGTAAGTCGGCTCCTGACGGAGCAGACCTTTCGGAACTACTCGTAGCTCCTTCTAGACAAGCAGGCCCAGTTTTCACTGGGCTCTTGCTGTATCCCCCTTAAAGGAGTCTGCTCGATTCCAAGCCTGAGCTCTATCTTTCTGCCCCCTTTCAGGTAGTCAGGTAGTGGCTCAGGCCTCTGGCCGAAGGGGGTAATGTCTCGACAGCCGTCACTTAACGTCTCTGGGGCAATTCTCTTAAAGATAAGTGAATTGGTACTTAGTGCTCACCTCATTAGCATGCACTCCCCTCAGCATGGCAGCGTGGGTATAACCGTTCCCCTAGCGCCCCCTAGAGGACGCAGTTCGATGTTCCCTTGAGAGGGAACGTCTCAGGTTACGTATGTAACCATGGTTCCCTAGATAGGGAACGAGACACTGCGTCCTCTAGGCTGGTCGCCATGCTTTGGACGTAAGCTTCAGATGAAGAAGCGAATGATGTGTTCTACCGGCGGCCCTTTATGCTATGGTGGCGCCTGGTAGTGACGCGCCGGCGGCGACGAGTCGTGCCGAGAGTGACGTCATAGGCTGTCGCCGGCCACCGCTTGTAGTTTTGGATGTATGCTTCAGACACGAGTCACGCTGACGGCATTCCCCTAGCGCCCCCTAGAGGACGCAGTGTCTCGTTCCCTATCTAGGGAACCATGGTTACATACGTAACCTGAGACGTTTTTTTTAAATAAGTTTCAATAAAAAAAAAAAAAAAAAAACTTTTTCATGATATGACAGATACAACACACACACACACACACACACACGAGAGAAAGAGATATAAGGGAAAGTGAAGAGAAGGGAAGTAAAGGTGCAGTTCAACAGAGAAATGATATTACTTGGCCCCAACGTAAGGATTTAGATCTTTTATGTGATGGCCATATAAATAACAGGGTTGTCTATGGTTTAAAAATTTGCTGTGGCTGTATAAGATGGCCTGGATGACTGTGAATATGTTGTAAAAATGTTTATCACCTGTGTAGTCAGTACTAGACATGATGAAATTCAGTTTTGTCTTCCGTATCTTTCTTTAGGCTTCAGCTGGTCATCTTCTCTGACTCCATCAGCATGTTTGTACATCATTCTGCAAGAGTTTCAGAGATTTCAACAGTGTGCATTGTCTTGTAAAATATATTTGTCATAAATTAATTAAATACAGCAAACATCAGTTCTGTTTTGATTTAAAACAGTTTGTATTAAACTCTTATAAGTCAAAAGAATGATTCCCCTTTACATGCACTTACTTAGGACATAAATAAATCACTCTAATGAACTACATAATGTGCTTTTAAATTTAGCTAACATTGTTCTATTAACTGTTTTAGATCTATAGATTTTATTTTATGCAAGTAGTGATGATTTAAAAGGCAAATTGAGCAGACTGAACAGTCTTCCGCTGACCGCTGTTCGTTACTTAAAAAAAACACAAAACAAAACAAAACAAAAACTGATATTTAACGAACAAAAAAAAAGCTCCAAAAGTTTTTCTAAATTAACTTAATAAGAAATCGAAACGAAATATAACCACTTTGGCATTACATATAAAACGTAACTATTTTAATAGCTGAAACAGTAGTAGGTATAAACTGTTCTGGAAGAATTAAGGGGGAAAAAGACGGACTCATTTTTTTTTTTTTTTGTATTGCATCATAGCTCTTAAACCTTTAAAACAGAGATGTATGTAACCACAGTCGTTAGCTTTGGTTAACTATTGAAGCCTTTTCTCTTGACAAAAGGCTAAACGCGACCGCAGACTTTGATGAACTGCTGGCAGCAGCGAAGTCTGTGTCTGTACCATTCTTATCAATGACAGCGTAAGCTCTTATCTCCCTGCTCCGATAAAACATGAATTTGAGGAAATGTTGTCTTAATGTTGGTACACAACAGTGTATGATAGCAATATATGGTATAATACCAACTTTAACGATAAAATATTTAATATCGTCGCTGTCGGGCGGAAACCTCGTATGTCCAAATTTTGTCAATTTCATATTTGTGCACAAATCGATGCTATTGGTCAGTGCCCACGTGGATCTGTAATTTTTACAAATTATTAACCAATCTAAAGTGTTGAAAATAGCTTGAGAGCAAATCTCTTAACTCATTTGAACACTTCAACTGTCTGAGAAGAGCTCGTATCTCCACCTTTTCTTCACTCCGCTGGAGCGTCGGGGCATATGTCCCCTTCCATCATCTTGTCACAAAGCACCGGCAAAAATAATTAGCATTGAATGTGTCGGTGGAAACAGTAAGGAGATATTTGAATGATCCATTAATACACTAGTGTATTCTGAGATAATGTCGCAAAGACCCTGACTCGCAATCTCTTCTTTGGACGCAACTTTTGAAGGAAAGCATCTTTCCGGATTACATAATGAAAGCGTTGTTTTCTGATTTGTTTTATTTCGTTAAGTAATAATTTAAGGCTTTCTATTTATTTATTTATTTTTTTATTTATTTATTTATTTGTCATGTTTGTGAGGCATGTAGCCTATTCGCTGAAAAATGTGATCGCGCTGACTCCTCATGTTCTGCAAAGCGATTTCAGCTTCTCCTCTTCAAAAACAATATTCACATAATAGCGCACATTTACCTAGGTTTAATGTTTAAACTAACATTGTTCTATAGCTACCTTAACTGTTTTAGATCTATAGATTTTATTTTATGCAAGTCGTAATGATTTAAAAGGCAAAAGTCTTCCGCTGGCCGCTGTTCAAAAAAACAAACAAACAAACTGATATTTAACGAACAAAAAAATGCTCCAGAAGTTTTTCTAAATTAACTTAATAAGAAAACGAAACGAAATATAACCATTTTGGCATTACATACAAAACGTAACTATGTTAATAGCTGAAACAGTAGTAAGCTGTTCTGGAAGAATTAAGGGGGAAAAAGACGGACTCAGTTTTTGTGTATTGCATCATAGCTCTTAAACTTTTAAAACAGAGTTTAGGAAGATGTATGTAACCACAGTCGTTAGCTTTGGTTAACTATTGAAGCCTTTTCTCTTGTCAAAAGGCTCAATGCGACCGCAGACTTTGTTTGCCTGTAGATTAATTTCCGCCTATTAGACAGCTTATCGTTTTATTTTGGTATTGCATCACTCATAGCTCTAACCTTTAAAATAGAGTTTAGGAAAATGTATGTAACCACAGTCGTTAGCTTTGGTTAACTATTGAAGCCTTTTCTCTTGTCAAAAGGCTCAACGCGACCGCAGACTTTGATGAACTGCTGGCAGCAGCGAAGTCTGTGTCTGTACCATTCTTATCAATGACGGCGTAATCTCGTATCTCCCTGCTCCCAAGTCATAAAACCTCGTATCTCCGATAAAACATGATTTTGGGGAAATGTTGTCTTAATGTTGGTACACAACAGTGTATGATAGCAATATATGGTATAATACCAACTTTAACGATAAAATATTTAATAACTCAAAAAATATGCAGTTTTTTTCATTTCCTGAAAAATGACGGTTTTGGAGATACGAGGATTCCGCCCGACAGCGACGATATTTAAAAAAATATGCAGTTTTTTTTTCATTTCCTGAAAAATGATGGTTTTGGAGATGGATTCGCCCGACAGCGACGATATATAAATCTCACACCTTTCATAACCATACTGAAATTGTTTTGTAAAAATGTTCTTTCAGTTGAAGTAAACCACAGTACAATTGGGTTGTGACGGTGAGGAACTTTATTCGACGAAAGAGAATTCTTTCGCTGTATGTGTTCAGAACACGGACAAGTGGACGTTTAGCTATTGTTTCAGCTGTTAAAACAGTTTTGTATGTAATAGCAAAGTGATTAGGCCTATATTTCGTTTCGGTTTTTTATTAAGTTAATTTGGAAAGTTGTTGGGAGGATTTTTTGTTCGTTAAATATAATTTTTTTTTTGTTTTGTTTTGTTTTTTTTAAGTATCAGTATGTGAACAGCATCCAGCGGCTGTTCACAATCTGATACATTTGCCTTCTCAAATTATCATGACTTGACTAAAATAAAATCTACCGATATAAAACAGTTAAAGTATAAAACAATGTCGGTGTTAAACGTTAAACCTAGATAAATGTGAGATAGGCGCATATCCAGTCCTTTGTGCAGAGAGTGGAATCTTAAGCCGCTTTGCAGGACATGGAGGCACCAGTGCCATCACATGCTTTTTTTTCCCCAGGGGAAACAATTTAAAAGTGTCCATCAAAACAATACATGCCTTACAGACATGATAAATACACATATAGAAATGTTTATATTATTGCTAAACTAAGTAAAACAAATCAAAAACAAAAATTATTTCATTATAGCTAATCCATAAGACCTATAAGGCGCGTTAAAGAGGAGGTGCTTTGTGTTTCACCCTATTGCTTGAACGCGAAACTGCACTGAAGGCACTGCTGCTGGAGACACTAGGGGTCCCAAAAGTGAAAGCGAAAGCTCACACATTTTTTTTAATTATATTTTATTTTTTTTTATTATAATTGATTGAAGTTCTAAAACATGTAAATAAGGAGAAGCCTAAAACAGATCCGATGCCTCTTTTCCTTCGCTTTTAAATAACTTGTAAAAGCGCATTTTAATTTCACTTTTAAATTAGCTGCATTAATGCAACTTAAGGAACTTTTATTAACAAAGCGAATAAAAATACACCACGTTACATGGCTAATATAAAATAACAAATAACTTACACAAAGTTTAAATAGGTATACAAAATTGAAAATCAGTAAACACTGTGGAACCAAATAGGAAATAAGAATCCTAGAACCTTTATTAGCAAAACGAATAAGAAAGCTTGGGGGCAAGGCATAACATTGATGTAATATAAAATAAAAATACACAGTTTTAATAAATAAAATTAACAAACACAGAGGAATTTTCTTATTTATTTGGTTCCACAATCAACTTAGATAAACGGCAGACGTCAAGGGGCTTTTCAAAATCCAAAATATTTTTACAACAGGCGATTTAGCATTTTGTTTTGAAACTCCTCCACCATCGTCTTGTTCTTCTCATCTCTCTTGTCAGTTAGCTGGGCTCACCCTCTTCACGTGATAACTTAAATCTGATCTGTGATGCGACTGTAGTTCGGCACACTGGATTGAACAGCTGCATTCAGTTTAATTGTATTGTCTGTTCTCTATCTGAACGAAATCATTTGTATTACTTTAAAAATAAAAATGACGGTGAGGGCGGTGCCGCGTTGAACAAGTGACTAAACCGGTGTTGTGGACTCACACCGGCATCACCGTCAACACCGACTATCGCAGCAAGCCTAAGTACAATCCCTTGAACAAACTGCACTTCAATCATAGCCTTATTTTCATATATTTTAAAGAAATTTAACATAGCACTACCTTGGAAAAGTTTATATATTTATATAACAAACAAAAAATAAAGTTTTAAGGAAATGTAATACCTGCTTATGGAGTTTTGGAAATCATGCTTCCTGTAAGTGTGTTTCCTTGTTGCCTATATGAGCGCAAGAAAAAAAAAACCTGTACGTGCCTGGGTGGAGTCAGTAACGATACACTCTAAACCTGGATTTTGTATTAACAAAACATTTTAAGTAGTCATTACTTATTCTTTATTGTTCTTTAAACAGTGGTGTCATTACTAAATCAAATTAGCTGTTTGCACTAATCAGAATTAAAACTGAGTGTACTGATCATGTTAAGCAGAAACAACTCAGTACATTTCGTTTTTGTAAGGGGGAGGGGCCTTGATTTCGTCAGGTGTTGACGTGAGCAGAGCAGTTGCCCAATGAGTGTGTTCTGGCGGCTGGTGCGCGTTTACTGTGGATTTTTGAAAGCAACCTGAAACGGTAAGTGTATAAATAAGTTTTTATCTGTTGGTATATTTCTGTCAAAAGTGATAACCCAAAAATCCGGTCTGACGTTGAACTCTAAATGTATTAACGTAGTGTTAATGTTATCGGTCAACGCTATTTTTCCCTGTCGGTTCACAGTTAAGGTAACGTTATAACATTATCATATAAATAGCTATTTCTGTCGGGTCACCGTTTTTAACGTTATCTAGTGTCTGTATTTTCACAGTTTAGCTACAACATTGTAGTTAAACTGTTGGCATAAGTTTTATTTCTGTCGGCTCATATCAACGATTTCAACACTATGCATGTGCACTTGCTTTGTGGCTAATGTTAACGTATATCTCTTTGGTATAACATAACAGTTAAAAAAGTTCTACTTAAAGTTTCACATGAGTGATTTTTTTTTTTTTTAATTAGTAATTCAGTAGTATTAGTAAATTGGTAAACTGTTTAAAAGCTGAGATCGCTGGCAGAAGTTAATAACTTTTACAGTAGAATTATATCTGCAACTGATTTTCTGCAAGTTTTTCTAAACGTTTTCTTATGCTGTTTCACAGGTTCGTGAAGATGCAGTGGAAATGTAAGTTTTCTGAATTTACATGTGACAAAAGGGGTTACCTTTAATCTTTTTTTAATCTTTTAATCTCACACACAATATAGGTACATCTAACCATAGAGTAATATAGTTTAGAAATGATGTTCTGTATTTTCTGTTATTTTGCAGGTGTTAATGGAGTTCAGCAGGATTGTGGGAAAGAACCTCATGAATTCTATGAAAGCATTGATCGACACATTCTTTGTCTAATTGAGATCTTTCAATCTAAGAGAGGGAATGTCGGACAGCTGTTGACAAGTTTTACAACAAACCAGGGTTAGTCCATATTTATTTTACAACTGCATTGTTGCATTGTTCTTTTTTATAGTTCAATTATTAAAAATGTCACAATAAGTGATACTACATTGGTTGTCTAATACAATTGTCCAACAAAATTGTTTTTGTTGGTTCTGCTGTCTTCTTTCTGTTATTCTAGCTATTAACTTTTCTTCAGAACACAATTTAAGGTATTTTAGTGAAACCTGTGACTCTGTCCTTATTTTAAAAGGCCAGATCACCTTAAGATTATATAGGTTTTCAAGTCTTTTTAAAAGATAAATCTTAGTTGTTGTTTTTTTAATATCTTCTTTTTTTTTCATTCAGTCTTATGGTTTTGGAATGATGTGAGGGTACATAAGCAAATTATTATTTCCCCCCCCCCCCCATTTTTGGATGAACTAGCCTTTTTGATGAAGTGTTACTAAAGCAGTCATAACCAATTCTCTCATGTGTTCATGTCATTAAAAGGCTTTGTTTAAATGGCTGTTTGTTTAACATTATTGATGGTTATTTAATGATAAATTGCATTGATGTGCTCTGTTGGTAGGACTCTGATGAGCAGTCATTTCACCACCTTGACCTTGCAATCTACCTTGTTGATCAAGAAGGTGTTGTGTGCCTATCTCCTCTTCAGTGAAGATCATCATTGTGAAAGAAGTTGTGAGCTGTGTGCATTCTTTGGACTTGAATATGCACTGCATCTCAACTACCCCCTAATCGATGAAGAACACATTCCAATTCATCCAACAAGTTCTGCTCATGGGCCACAGTGACTTAAAACCCAAGTTACAAGTGGTCAACTCAAGCTTAAAGTTTTAGGTTTTAATTCTTAACCAGTTTTAAAGCAATTGTGGTCATTCACATGGATAAAGCATATTGTTGAATACTGTGTGTTCACAATTGTTAACAAGCAAAAATGTTTGCTTATGTTTGCTTATGCAAAAGATGTTACTTGTCTTTTTGTTGAAAACTTGAGTACAACATTGTCAGCAATAAAAAATAAATAAAAAGAAATGTTGTTATGGTTTATTTAAAAGTAATGAAAATAATTTTCCAGTTAAGTAATTTAATTTTTAATTTCCATTTTTAATTTATAAGACATTACATAAATATAATAGTAAACATATCATCAAAAAATGTATAATGTGAGCTAATGCTTTTTAGTAAAGACAACTAATGCTTTTTAGTAAAGACAACTAATGTAAACTTGATTTGTCTGCTATACCAACTAAAGGTTATAGTTAAATAAAACTTAACCTGTTTAGTTTCACTCTGTGTAAAAACTAAAATTGTTTAGTGCAACGGGTTTCCACGCAAATTTCTAGTAAAGTCAACTAATCCGGGTTAAGAGTGTACAAAGGTTAAAGCCTTACTGTCTGTTGTCTTTGGATACCAGGTGCAATTTAAATTTCAAGGTACAGTTCATATGAGAATGAGGATTAAGGTGAATAAATGACAAAGACAAAGTCTGGAGACCCCTGTGGCATGCTCAGTTGTTTAAATTAAATAAAGTAAGAAGTAAAAAATATCAGCAATAGTTTAACATTACAGCAGTTCAGTGACAGAGTAACAGATGAGATGCTCAACAAGAAAAAGAGAACTAAACTTACACTCACTTTTTATGGAGATGAAGCTGGATCACAAACAATTGGTACTGATTTTAGCAAAACCTGCTACGTACTGACCCTCAATGCAGTCTGGTGAAATGAATCACACAAACATGAATACATTTAGGTATATCAGGGGTGCATTCCCTTCTTGATTTTTGTCTTTTGTGGTAGTACCAATGAGGTGAACGCAGTCTATTAATGACTCTTATTTTGACGGGTGGTGATGTGTCTTGTGGATTCTGGGTCCTCCTTTACCTGGTCCTGTTTGCATTCAGGTGTAATGAAATTCTGTTGACTGTGTAATTATGTAAATAGCTTAAGGCTAATATGCATAGTTTATAGTTTAATTATAGCGGAGTTTGTGGTATAGGCAGGTGGAGTTTGCTTTCAGGTACGTTGGTATTCAAATTAAATCTCTTTATCACTTTTGTTGCGGAAATATTTATTGTATTGTCCATAGTAACAGACACACTAGAAGGGTGGGAATGCTGGTAGATTGAGCTGTGGTACCTGTTGTGAGTAACGGCTTCATTTGGTGTTTGTTTAATCCAAGTAAATATGCCTCTTCCTCTTTCTCATTTGGGGGACAAAAGATTTAGTTTATTGCATAGATTCTTTTTTTTTTTTATTTTAGGAGTGGGGTGGAACATTACAATCACTAAGCCCTTGTGGCTTTAAGCGATTCACTCCATTACGCCATCAGCAGAGTATCATTATACCTAAATGCAAACAGGAATGGAAAAAGACAGGCCAGGGAGAGTAGAACCCAGAATCCACAAGACACGCCACCACCCGTCAAAATAAGGGTCCTTAAAGAGACACTGTTCCCCTCTACTAACCACACCCCAACCAGACCAAAAGACTAAAAGCACTTATCCTGCCACAAAAAGTAACCCACTGCATCATCAGTGGCTCAGATGTTGGGAGTAAATGAAGACTGCTTTGTTCATTATTACACCCAACAACAAAACACCTCAGTTGCTCAGGAGACATTCATCTGCTGTGGATTTGTATCATTGTAGGGTGGTTGAGTACACACACTGCCAAGACACATTTAAGTAAAAGTGAATTTTGCATCTAATGCCCCCTTCAAAAACAGTTAGTGCTTAAAACATTTTACTTCCATAACATTTAAAAACAAAGAAAAAACATCAAGAATCAGCATCATATGCATTTTTAAAATTAATGTTTTTAGTATTTTTTTTTACATTTTTAATAAAAATAATTACAAATTTTATTTAAACAATTCATAATTTGACAAACATCTAAATAAAATAAATACAATTTCTGTGAGGAAAACAACAACACACTATCCAAATCTGCATATTCAGTGAAAGGGCTTGTGAACGCTGCCCCTTTTCTCCATATTTGAATGTTTCCGCCTAGCGTTTGCGTCTCTGTGATTAGTGGACTAATTACTAAATTAACTAGAAACAGGTGAACAATAATCAAGGGAGACGCATGTGAGTGGCAAGAAGTGTGTGCGCAAGACTATAATCAAATTGTATGGAACTGATCTTACTGATATAGATATCGTACCTCAAAGTGATTATGTTACTGACCATTTCCTTGTATTATGCATGCTGCGTATTACTGATATTAACTATAGGGCTCCACGTTATCTCCTAGGCAGAACGTTACGGAATTGTATATGTGGTGGGAAAAATAATAAGCCTTTTCTTCATCCCGCTGTTTTTCTGACATTTAGTAATGTATAACTTCTTTGGGACATAGTTTTTTTTTTGGTGTTGCAACAATTTTGTTTATATATTTTGTTTTGTGTTTTGTTCGAAAAATAAATAAAAATGAAAATTAAATTAAATTTCTATTGGGTTACCAGTCCTTTGACAGATCACATTGCAGTTATATGATGCATGCAGTTTTATGGAGTGCTCTGAAATGAGGAGGCAAAGTACAACAGATTTTATTTGTTTTTTCCAAAGTAAACTGGCCCATTAACAAAGGATGCGTGACAATGGAATGGGGATCTAATTGCAGGCTTTATTCAAAGAGCGTAGTCAAATAGGCAGGGTCCAGTAACAGCAAACAGTAATATCCAAGGCAGAGGCAAAAGAGTAATCCATGAACAGGCAGGCAGCAAACAATGAAAACAATGTAACAATCCAAGGAATCAACACTGTAAAACCAACAGTGAAATGAACTAAATGAAATGAGTTGTTTTCACTCAAATTATAATGAAAGTTCATTGGACTCATTGAAATAAGTTTTGTAAACTCAAAATGTCATTGTAGTAAACTGAACTTGAATGATTGAGTTTTCTAGTTCCCATCATGCTTTGCATCAGACAATATGGAAAATAAATGTGCAAATAAAGTGTTATTTTGTGTGTTTTTGCACAAGATTAACATAGGGAGGTATAAGTTAGTACTTAAATGTTGTGTTATGTTAGGATTTACATAGGTTTCTGTCATGTTGGTTTTGTAGTGTTACCGTTGTGGTAAAGAGTAGAGCCTGTGGTTAGGTTGAGGATGGACAGCAAAATTTGAAGACTGCATATACTGCATGTTCTTTGACAATTTAAATGCAGGTATTGGAAGTCTTTCTGATAATTACATTAGCATGTGCTGATGTGTTATAGCTAACTAGTACTTAGCTATAAAGGTTTAAATGAACGTGACTTTTATGGAAGCAGGGTGTATATATTATTGTTATGATTAGTGGGGTGGGACCATGGAAGCAAGGCTGGGATTGGCTCTTAAGCTCTGTTAACTTAAAAAAATTGAGTTTGATTACTCAAATGTTCTCAAAACCAAGTTAAGTGAACACAATCATTTAAGTACACTAAATAAGCACCAGGTTTGGTGAACTGAATGATTTAAGTAGAGTCTACAAAACCGGCAAGTTAAATAAACTTAAATATGCAAGTTTTGTGATACCCCATTACTCAATTAAATTGAGGCAACAAGTTTACTCAATTTAGTTCAGTCAACTTATTATGGTTTTCAGTGAAACACAAGAGATGCAAAAACTAGAAAAACAGGGAAACTAGCAACACATAAACTAGGAAACATTCAACCATTCAAATGCTGGCAAAGAGAGAGAGAGAGAGAGAGTGTGTGTGTGTGTGTGTGTGTGTGTGTGTGTGTGTGTGTGTGTGTAACTGTAACTGATGAGGTGATGAGAGACAGCTGACTGCAAATGAGTTTGTGCAAAGGATTATGGGGAATGGAGTCTTGGGTAAAGTGGCAAGAATCTGGAATGGAGCACTCTCTAGCGAAGCTCACAGGCACTCCAACTAGAGATTGTGATGAATTAAATGTTACAAAAGTTAAAAGTTACTTACACACACAAGCAATTGTATTTTGTATTTTTACATTAACAATGTAACTCATGTTTTTTTTTTTTTTTTTTTTTTTTTTTACACAGTGTGTTAAAGCGCAGTGTTTTAAAGCATTTTTACATTTATAATCACAAGAACACAATGGAGTCCAAATTGAAATTATTGTTTCTCCCACCTCCTTCTCCTTAGACTTGATGCTCCTGCAGGTTCCCTGTTTCAACTGCAACTGTTTCAACTCTTTCAGCAGCAACATTTACAAATGTTTACAGAACAAGCGGGAACCCAGTGTGCCTGTAGCTTTTCCTATATCTGTTTTATCACGTGATAGAAAGTCTAAGGCCTTCTCTAGTCGTACGGCTCACTCATCTAATCTGCGGCCTATTATGCATCAAACTAAGATTGCTGTGGGGACAAAAAGTAATGCCATCAAGTTAGCGTTTTTAAACATTTGCTCACTAAAAAATAAATCATTTCTGACCATTGATTAAATAACCACAAACAACCTAGATTTTATATTTTTAAATAAAACATAGCTAGAAGACAGCCTTCATGCTTTCAATGTTGAACTAGGCAAAGCTAGATAAACATTCTTCTCAAACCTTATAAACAGCAACTTTAGAGAGAGACTAACAAACTCCCCGAGTCAGATTCTGACATGAAATTAAATGCTCTCCGACAGCAAATGCAATGAGTTTGCTTCCTTCTGATATTCTGAAAGGTATTGAAAGATATTCGCTTAAATTGATCTGATTCTGGCAAAATATCAGTGCTGGTACTACTAGATCTCAGTGCTGTGATCAACACGGTCGATCATAACATTCTTCTAGAGAGACTGGAAAACTGGGTCGGGCTTTCTGGGATGGTCCTTAAATGGTTCAGGTCATACTTAGAAGGGAGAGGCTATTGTGAGTATAGGAGAGCATAAGTCTAAGTGGACATCCATGACATGCGGAGTCCCACAAGGCTCAATTTTTGCACCACTCTTGTTTAGCTTGTATATGCTCCCACTAAGCCAAATAATGAGAAAGAACCAAGATGCATATCACAGCTATGCAGGTGATACCCAGATTTACCTAGCCTTATCGCCAAATGACTACAGCCCCATTGACTCCCTCTGCCAATGCATTGATGAAATTAACAGTTGGATGTGCCAGAGCTGTCTTCAGTTAAACAAGGAGAAAACTAAAGTCATTGCATTTGAAAACAAAGATGAAGTTTTTAAGGTGAATGCGTACCTTGATGCTAGGGGTCAAATAACTAAAAATCAAGTCAAAAATCTTGGATTCTGGAGTCAGACCTTAGTTTCAGTAGTCATGTCAAAGCAGTAACTAAATCAGCATACTATCATCTCAAAAAACATTGCAAGAATTAGAATTTTTTTTTTTTTTTTCTCCAGTCAAGGCTTTTTGATGGATACTGAGGCATTTGATGTCAAGCGAAATCTACTGATGTGATTCTAAAGCAGTGGTTCCCAACCACATTCCTGGAGGCCCCCCATCACTGCACATTTTTTATCTGTCCTTTGTCTGACACACCCATTTCAGGTCTTGGAGTCTCTACTAATGAGCTGATGATCTGAATCAGGTGTGTTTGATTAAGGAGACATGGAAAACATGTAGTGTTGGTGGGCCTCCAGGATCGTGGTTGGGAACCACTGTTCTAAAGCATAGGGAGCTGTATGCTGTCTATAGCTTTCACAGTAATTTAATGTCATACAATGAACGGTCGGCGTAGTGTCGCTTCAGTGAGCAGAGTCACACAGACCAGATTGTTTTCTCATTAATTGTCATGAATAGGCACTGCCTCCCTTGCCTCCTTGGAGGAAACGCCTAACATCACATGTCATGCCCAACCAGTTTGTAAGTTGTTATTGTATTGAGGACACAAAATCAAATGTAATACATAAACGAGGACTGCAAATCAAGTGTTTCACTGTGAAAAGTAATGTGAAAATAGTTTGAAGATGACTGACTGGAGCGAGTCAACCAGACAACCTGGTAAGTGTCTTCATATCTGTTAGGTTCTTTGAAATTTAATAAGCACATATAAGACTTGCAGATTCATAAATCAAAATCATATTGTTTCAAAAAAGTAAATATGTTACTGAGCTAATAATTACTTAATTGCTTATGTGACTAGCATATTTCTGGAGATTTAGGCAACATTCTGTAGTTTAATGTTCAGTAAACTGTGAAGCTGTAGCTTCTTTCTTAAATGTTTCTTTCTCTCTCTCTCTTTTTTATTTATTTATTTTTTTAAGCAGAGGAAGATCAGAAACATTCAACGGGAACCCAGAGAGGAAAAAGCAAAGATCACTCTCTGGAGAGTGAGTTTTAAGTTTAAGCTTCGTATTTAAATCCTGATGATTTACAAAAGTTTTTTTTTTTTTTTTTCTTTCTTTGGCCTTGGAAATGAAATATTACAGTATTTTGTTCATTATCTTTCTCTTCTTGATTACACTTGTTTTTTTGTTTTTTTTTAAAAAGGTCATTTTATTGGCATCGATGGTTCCATGCAGATCCTTGAACATCAGTAGAACCTTTTAATGTGGAAAAAGGCTCCTTAGATTTTTAAAACACTCTTCAAAATGGTTATTTTAAGAACTGTCAACTGATAGGTTCTTTAGGGAAACACATTTTTTATATATATATATATATATATATATATGGCATCACCACAAAAGCACCCCTGTGGAACCTTTATTTTTTAGTGTCTTGGAATATTTTGGTTACCTGCTTAGTTTCAGAACTAAATAATAATAATAATAAATAATAATAATAATAATAATAATAATAATAATAATAATTGTAAGCTGAATATAAATTTTTGTTTTGTTTTGTAACCAAAGATCACGCATCGTTTCTCTTTCTGTTGAGATGAGGCCAATGCAAAATTCACACCACAACATTTTCTCATTCCACTCTCTCAGAGCACTGCTTGAAAGAATGCATTAGGCCTGCAACTGTAAATCATAAAAAAACTGGTGGATGGTAAATTAGTGCTTGTGACCTGGAACCACAGGAATTTAAAACACTTACAGAGCAGAGCAGAGATGCTTTCAAGCTCATTAACATATTTTTTTTGGTGCAGCTGCTTCTGATCATGTGATTTTCAAGAAGAGGGACTTCAGGTGCTGCTCAGATAAATACACAGAAATAGATTTACAAAATGCCACAAATGTTATTTATAAAAATGTTATAACTATTTTAATTCTTTCTTATGTCCTACAAATTCTACAAATAGCCTAAACAATAACATTGTGGTACTCTTGTGAATGCATGTCAAAGGGAAGATGGGGGGAAGAGAAGAAATTGTTGAATAAAGTCGATATTTTTGTTTTCTTTGTGCACAAAAATTATTCTTGGTAAACTTAAGGTTGAACCACTAGGCCTTGAATGTGGCTAGTTGCGTTGCTGTCTATTCATTGTCAGAAAGCTCTTGGATTTCATCAAAAACATCTTAATTTGTGATGAGCAAAGAAGAACAAAGGTCTTACAGGTTTGGAGCAACGTGAGCCGGAGTAATTAATGACATAATTCTTATTTATAGGTGAACTCTTACTTTAAGTACTTGCAAAAAAACTACAAATATATATATATATATATATATATATATATATTATATATACATATATTATATATATATATATAAAATAGCAACTTAACAGTTGCTATTTTCAAAATGATTTACCCATCCAGTCCATCACAAGGTGTATTTATTTATTTATTTATTTATTTATTTTAACCCTTTGAGCAGTACGGTCCCACATGTGGGATTCTTATTTCTGTGCCCCTGGGAGTACGGTCCCACATATGGGATTTAGAACGTTTGGTGATGTCACGCAACTGAAAAATTCAAACTGCGCTTTGGCGCGTTGGCTGGCGCTGAGCCAGAGAGAGACTTGTCATATTATCGCAATTATGCAGAGTTTTTAACTACCTAATGCTTATTTTATGTTTTAGACATGTAAATACACGCAAGTACTACTAAAATAATACATTTAGAGTTTGTAAAACACACACGACAGTCTATGGAAGCAGCAATAACAATCCATGTGATTTATTCATATCAGATACACAGTGAAAGTAACTATAAAGTTCACTATATTCTTCTCCCAGTTCACCAGCCACTTACTTGCATGTATTTCGAGTAACGGATGGATTTACGTGCTGAATCCTGCATGTTCCGCGTCTCTCTGTTTTTTATGAATGAAGGACCTTTCACACCCCACTAAACATTGGACGTCGGATAGACGTGCAGATCATGTTTATATTGGGTCCGTCGGTCCATGACCAATTCTGGACATCTATTCGACGTCCAAACTAGGTCTACTATTTGGACGTCCAACCATGACCCAACTTGGACGTCATTTGGACGTCTATGGCAGTTGCAGTAAATGTGTTTTATAAAATAGAGCCTATCAACATGATTATACATATGAATACAGATTATTTATAAACAAACAAGATTTATTATCTGTATGACTATTTATTTATTTGGTAGACCATATGTCAAAAATGACATGGAAAAGACGTCACTACAACGTCACATTGCGCAGTGGGACGGGACGCGGCAGTCGCGAGTGTCTAGTTCAGGGGTCACCACACTCAGTCCTGGAGGGCCGGTGTCCTACAGAGTTTAGCTCCAACCCTAACCAAACACACCTGAACCAGCTAATCAAGGTCTTAATAGGTGTACTTGAAACTTCCAGACAGGTGTGTTGAGGCAAGTTGAAGCTAAACTCTGCAGGACACCGGCCCTCCAGGACTGAGTGTGGTGACCCCTGGTCTAGTTCATTTTCAATGGGAGATACGCGGAAAGCGGCAAACCGCGGGCGGTTTTCCTGGCGGCGCGGAGGCGGAGCGCAAGCAGTGCTCCTGCACCCAAATTCCTGCCGCTTCCACGAGCACGGCGCTTCGCGGCAGGCGCCGCCAAAGATAAAAATATTTTATCTTTTTGTGAGCAGCAGCGGCAGCCGCGTCGGCTTTAAACAATCAGTGAACTGATTATTAACAACCAATCATAAAACATATACTTATAATGGACAGTTAACGTGGAGAAGATTGTTTTAGGTGTGATGGATTTCCCAGAATTGTATGACCCATCTAAAATCATATACAGAAACATAAAAAAAAATCCAGAGCGTGGGAGCTTGTGAGCGCACAAGTTGGTTTGCCAGGTAACAAAATACAAATACGCTCTTCTCGTTTAAGGAGTAGTTAATGTACCCAGTTTGTCCTTTTTTTTCCTGCCGTTTTTGCATTTCCAGCAAAGCCCTGCGCCTCGGATGCATTCTTTAGGCTCAATTAATCTTTTAAATTATCCTTTAAAATTATATTTATCTCAAATATTAGCAAAATCGTGACCTAACTGAGATGCTCTTAAGGCAATTCTTCAAAGACAACTCCACTTGTGTCAAACGGAAAAATAATAATAAGGAAAATAACATGATGGGATGATACAAACACAAATTTTCGTTACGTTTATTTAGTTTTTAATAGGCTACGTAAAAATGTGACCTTGTTGACAGTTGTAACTATGGCAACGTCCGCCCCAAGACCGCGTCCCGAACACGGCCTCAACGGCACAAAACGCTTCCACTACAAGAGAAGGCGGCAGCCGCGCGGCGATTCCACCGCTTGCCGCGTTCCGTGTGAAAGGGCCTTGAGGCAGACAACCGGCCGCGAGTAAACATGGCGACGCCCATCTCACGTTACAGATCAGGATCAAGATCATTTATACCGCTTTTTAAACAACAAAATACACTCAAACTCGCGTTTTTGTGAATCGGAATATCAGATAGTTGATGACATGGTGATCAAGTGTGTGAATATTTTGAATTAAAACGGAAAATCGAAATAAAACCGATACATCTGTCATACAGCGCTATTGTGGCTGCGGTGTGTCACGTAACAAACATGATGCGTCGCCATGGAAACATTAAGGGTGAACGTTCTAAAATAACGGTCGCCTAAAAAAAACTCACTCCCTGGGGCCCGATAGAATATTTTAAACTCACCACTGAAAGGGTTAACAAAAGAGAAGTAATGACAAATTCATTTACTGAACAAGTATCTACATAATGTGGAGGAGGATGTATTCAGCTTCAAACACACAATGCTCTCAAATATCTTAGTCATATAATATGTTTGAATTTAAGATAGCATCTAGTTAAAAAAAAAAACCTAGTTAAAAAAATAAATAAAATAATAATAATAATAATAATAATTAAAAATGCAGCATTTTGTTAGTTGAGGATTTGGCAGCAACTGGAAATTAGAAATAAACTGCATCATTTAGGCTGAAATTTTAACCATGTAAAAAAATAAAAATAAAAATAGCACTTGAGTTGAAAGTAATACATTTAAGTTCAAGACTCATTCTCCAGATATTTATACATATTTTATAAGACTTTATTCAAATTGTTCAGATTATAAGACACATGATTTTACATTAATTCCTTTACTTTTAGTAAACTGTGGAAACATGTCTGGGTAGGGGAAAAAAAGGAAAAAGAAAGTCATATGAATATTAAAGTGTATGCAGATGCAGAAGCCATGGATAATAACATTAAGTATTATAAACTCCATATTTGAGTGAAGAATACAACTTTTTCATATCTTATTGTATCTGTTATTGTCTATTATTATCATTGTAAGCAAATCCATCACAGTCTTTTTCATTCATGTGAAATTAAATATTGCATATAACTGTTGGAATATTAGTTACTTTGGTTTTCTTTTAGTATACATACATACAGTTTTAAATATTAATGTTTTTTTTTTTTTTTTTTTAAGAGCTTTACTTGAACATATATTGGGATATATGGGGATGTTATGTCTTTCTGAATCATTATGTGCAGTCAGATCCCCTGATTTGTGTTTGTGTTTTGCAGTGATCACAAGTCAAGAGCTGGGTCAGCCCAGAAGTCCATTCAATTATATGGCAGAAAAGTGTCATTTTAATGAAGGCACCATGTCTATTACTGTAGTATATATGTATTAGTTTACTGATCAATCTATTACAATAAACAATTTCATGTAATGTGCAACAAAAACCTCAGTCACTTCTCAATATTAAGTGCAGTTAATGCTAAACTCACAAGCTGGCATTTTAATGTTTGATTAAAAATAAATAAATAAATACATACATGCAAATTCAGAGAATGATGAGTGTCTTATGTGTGTTTCAGTGAGTGATCTGAGAATTGTTTTTCTGGGGAAGAGTGTGTCAGAAAACAGTCGAGTGGGAAACTTCATATTAAGACAAGCAGCGTTTGACAGTGAAGCTCCTCCAGATGTTGTACAGAGAGTCAGAGGACTTTTAAAGGACAGAACCGTGAGGATCATCAACAGTCCTCAGCTGCTCCAGACAAACATCTCAGATGATCAGATCACACAGACAGTGAGAGAGTGTGTGAATCTGTCTGCTCCAGGACCTCATGTGTTCATGATCATAGTGCAGTATAGTGACTTCAATGAGGAGGACCTGAGAAGAGCGAAACATGTGCTGAAAAAATTCAGCGAAGACGCGATTAAACGTACCGTAGTGATCACAATTGATGAAGAGACAGACAGCTCGTTTCTAATCATTAATGGTGTGATTGATCGGTTAATAGAGGAGTGTGGAGATGAAGATCTGAAGTTTGAAGAAGGAAATGAAGAATGGCACTCAGAGCTGTTCAATAGAGTTGATGTGATACTCAAGGGAAACCTAGAAGATTATCTCAGATGCCAGACATATGAAGATGTTAAAGGACCATCAGTGGATGAAGAGCAGAGCAGATCTGAGGAAGGAAACAAGATAAGGTTCGATGGAAATAATGAAGGTAGTGTCAAAAAAACATTTAAAAATATGACCATAAGCTAGTTTTAGCAATTCAATACTTGTGCAGATTCCAAATGTGTTTTAGCGCATACACATATTTTTTTAATTTTGGTGCTTTAGACATTGTGTTTAAAAGATAAAAAGACATATAGTTTATGCTAAAATGAAAATGAAAATGTCTTTATGAAAAATGAAGAACAGAATGTCTTTATTATCATTGTAATTGTGCAAATTACATTTAGAAACTCTATCTCTGCACACACACACACACACACACACACATCATCTTGCTAATGATATATATATATATACTTATTAAATACACAAATAAACCTTGCAATGGCATCTCAATGAGCAAAACATCTGAACGGCACAGTTGGTGTAAGGTTTTTATTTGACCACCACATGTCGAAGTAGAGTGCTGGGTCAAAGACAACAGAACAAAAGGGCTATTTGTACACAAGACTAAAGACAAAAGTTGATGAAACATTAAGTAACTTTTTGAGCAATGTTTGAGCAACATTTCTCATAAAGTTTGCCTGTGTATCATCACCTTAACAAGAAACACATGTGATTAATCAAGGCAATGAACCAAAACAGAACACAGAACCACGTGATCAAAATGACCAGTGAAAATGACACACATAGACAAGGGTAGCACATGGCAAGAATACACGAGGGCAACAGAAACACATGACAGAAACATGCAACATGATATAGCCCTATTTGGATGGGACTGCGTTTGAGTTTTGATTTTTAATCACACAATGTCTACAATTTTCATTTACCAGTTCAGACGAGACTAACATCTCTGTGTTTATTTCAGAGGTAGTAGAGTCTGTTTTGTGCATCTGGGCATTGCAGAGATCACACGCTCTGATTGCATGGTCATTCGGATTGAATACCATTAGGATAATCACAGTTGTACTAAAATGCCAAATATGGTTAAGCTATGGCTAGAAAAAAATAGTTATTTTAGTTTAACTATTTTATTTATTTATTTTTTAGTAAAACTATGTTTCATTTCCGTAAAGGTACATACAATTTGCATGGTCTGGCTCTTGATTTTATTCTAATTTCTTTTCTGGGAGGCAAACATATCAAAAATGTGTCTATTGTAATTCACATTGACCAAAACACACAAGAAAATGCATAAAAAATATTGTCGCAATCTGTGAAATATAAATATATCTAATGACCTTCTGGAAAACTAGTCTAGGGCTAAAGATAATACAAAATAAAATACACGAAAACCTAAACAAGAAAATTAAACCCAAAAACCAATGTGACAAGCATTTATTTAATCACGGATTTGGAAGTAAATGAAAACTAGACGTAAACTGCATAATTTGGTGGGAAAAAAAAAAAAAATTGCAGTGAGTTTACAGTAATACATTTATATTCAAGATATGTGACTTTTTTTTTAATTGTGATAAGACACATGCTTTTAGATTAATTGTCTTCCTTTTAGGCACGGTTTCATAGACAGGGCTTAGACTAAGCCAGGACTAGGCCATAGTTCAATTTTTAAGTATAATTTAAGTAAAATCATTTAGAATTTTTTTTATAAATGTGCTTAGAAAAAAAATATATAAATAAATAAAAATCTTGGTGTGCATCTTGAGACAAAACAAAGGCACTAATATATTTTTAGATCAGTCAGTTAAGTTTCTTTTAGTTGAAACAGCACAAATTTACAATTTAGTCTATGACTTGGCTTAAACCTTGTCTGTAAAAATGGGGCTGCATTACTTAAACCGTGAAAACATGTAAGGACAGAAAAAAAATACAAATAAATAAATACAAATATTGATATTAAAGTATATGTGGATACAGAAGCCATGAATAATAAAAACAAGTATAAACATTTGTGTGTATAACAGAGTGTCGATAACCTTTGTACAAAATAATAAAACATAGTAAACACACAATCCGAATAGAGTGTCCTTTGATCCGTTGTGATCACTGGCTCGTGATGTGGTCACGTGACTTCATCAGTGTGGTCCCAAGTGTCCTCATTGTCTCTTCAAAACTGAAAGTGTGTCTTTGTCTGTGCTGAGTGAAGACGAGTGAAAAATGAATCTTCCCCAATATATTAAGCAAATTCTGCACAGAATTCTGCACACACTTTTTGGAAACAGATCTTAGTCAGAGTGTGTTCAGTCAAGTTCAAAACAACTTTCCAGCTGTTGAAACCCATGCTACCCAAGTCTTCCCAGAATTCATTCAGGCAACAAACTTCCTCAAACCAGTTGAGTTTTGGAAATGGCATGTGCAGGAGCTTTAAACAATGTGTTTTATTGTTAAAGACTGTAAGTCAATCCCTCACAGCCTGATTTGCATCCATTTGAAATTCAATATAGCATCTAACTCTGTTGGCCTTTTAGTTTTATCTTAAGTGTAGGTCTGTTTTAAAATTCACATGATTTTTTTAAGAGCTGTAGTAGCTGTAGCTGTAGTCTTTCTGATTCATTTTGTGCAGTCATCATGTGTATAATTAGATCTCCTGGTTTGTGTTTTGCAGTGATCACAAGTCAAGAGCTGGGTCAGGCCAACAGTAAGTCGATTACATGCTTTGACAGAAAAGTGTGATTTTAATGAAGACATCATATCTGTTATTGTAGTATATACATATTGGTTTTACTGATCCACCTATTACCATAAACTATTTAATGTAATATGCAATAAAGACTATGGTCACTTTTCAATATTCAGTGCAGTTAATGCTAAACTCACAAGTTGGCATTTGAGCACTGTTTTTATGTTTGATTTAAAAATATTTAAATGCTAATTCAGAGTCTTATGTGTGTTTCAGTGAGTGCTCTGAGGATTGTTTTTCTGGGGAAAAGTGTGTCAGACAACAGTCAACTTGGAAACTTCATATTAGGAAATGCTGCATTTGATAGTGAAGTTCCTCTAGATGTTGTACAGAAAGTCAGAGGACAATTGAAGGACAGAACCGTGATGATCATCAACAGTCCTCAGCTGCTCCAGACAAACATGTCAGATGATCAGATCACACAGACAGTGAAAGAGTGTGTGAATCTGTCTGATCCAGGACCTCATGTGTTCATGATCATAGTGCGGTATAATGACTTCACTGAGTATGACCTGAGAAGAGTGAAACACGTGCTGAAAGAATTCAGCGAAGAAGCGATTAAACGTACTATAGTGATCACGACTGATGAAGAGACACGCTTTGCAAATATTTATTATCTCTTAGTGAGTAATGTGGTCTGTCAGTTAATAAAAGAGTGTGGAGGACGACATTTGAAGCTTGAAGAAAGAAAACCAGAATGGCACTTAGAGCTGTTCAATAGAGTTGATGTGATGCTCAAGGGAAACCTAGAAGATTATCTCAGATGTCAGACATATGAAGATGTTAAAGGACAATCAGTGGATGAAGAGCAGAGCAGAACAGAAGAAGAACACAAAATAAGATTGGATAAAAATGATGAAGGTAGTGTTAAAAAAGGTAATGTAACTGATAAAATGATTGGTGGACAGCTGTCTGTCAGGATCTGGGGGTCGAGTTAGGGCTAGTTAGGAATAGGTTCTGTTGTACTGATTCACCTTTCCGAATACCTCCTTTCGGCACACAACTACCCAGGCACCAATGAACGTATATTTGGCACTACATTTTAGCAGGGTCGCCATGAAGTAAGACATGTAAGATATGTTCCTGGATCAACATCTTTTGTTAATCCTGGATTAACTTTACTGTCCCTACTTCTAAACTTAACCCTATCCATATTTTATTCCTAAAATCAGAGGAAAATTATAGCTCATTAACAAAGATGTAGAAGCACCTAACTGATCATAAGCCTAAAACTCACATTTCCTGAAACGTTAACTTGTAACCCATTTGTGCCCAATTTTTTTCTGAATGGTTTCATGCATATACAGTGGGGCAAAAAAAGTATTTAGTCAGCCACCAATTGTGCAAGTTCTCACACTTAAAAAGATGAGAGAGGCCTGTAATTTTCATCATAGGTATACCTCAACTATGAGAGACAAAATTAGAAAAAAATCCAGAAAATCACATTGTAGGATTTTTAAAGAATTAATTGGTAAATTCCTCTGTAAAATAAGTATTTGGTCACCTACAAACAAGCAAGATTTCTGGCTCTCACAGACCTGTAACTTCTTCTTTAAGAGGCTCCTCTGTCCTCCACTCGTTACCTGTATTAATGGCATCTGTTTGAACTCGTTATCAGTATATCAGTATATATCCACAACCTCAAACAGTCACACTCCAAACTCCACCATGGCCAAGACCAAAGAGCTGTCAAAGGACACCAGAAACAAAATTGTAGACCTGCACCAGGCTGGGAAGACTGAATCTGCAATAGGTAAGCAGCTTGGTGTGAAGAAATCAACTGTGGGAGCAATTATTAGAAAATGGAAGACATACAAGACCACTGATAATCTCCCTCGATCTGGGGCTCCACGCAAGATCTCATCCCGTGGGTCAAAATGATCACAAGAACTGTGAGCAAAAATCCCAGAACCACACGGGGGACCTAGTGAATGACCTGCAGAGAGCTGGGACCAAAGTAACAAAGGCTACCATCAGTAACACACTGCGCCGCCAGGGACTCAAATCCTGCAGTGCCAGACGTGTCCCCCTGCTTACCCAGTTTGCTAGAGAGCATTTGGATGATCCAGAAGAGGATTGGGAGAATGTCATATGGTCAGATGAAACCAAATCAACTTGTCGTTTTTGAAGGAGAAAGAATGCTGAGTTGCATCCAAAGAACAACATACCTACTGTGAAGCATGGGGGTGGAAACATCATGTTTTAGGGCTGTTTTTCTGCAAAGGGACCAGGACGACTGATCCGTGTAAACGAAAGAATAAATGGGACGATGTATCGTGAGATTTTCAGTGAAAACCTCCTTCCATCAGCAAGGGCATTGAAGATAAAATGTGGCTGGGTCTTTCAGCATGACAATGATCTCAAACACACCATCCGGGCAACGAAGGAGTGGCTTCGTAAGAAGCATTTCAAGGTCCTGGAGTGGCCTAGCCAGTCTCCAGATCTCAACCCCATCGAAAATCTTTGGAGGGAGTTGAAAGTCTGTGTTGCTCATCTCTAGAGGAGATCTGCATGGAGGAATGGGCCAAAATACCAGCAACAGTGTGTGAAAACCTTGTGAAGACTTACAGAAAACGTTTGACCTCTGTCATTGCCAACAAAGGGTATATAACAAAGTATTGAGATGAAATTTTGTTATTGACCAAATACTTATTTTCCACCATCATTTGCAAATAAATTCTTTAAAAATCCTACAATGTGATTTTTCTGGATTTTTTTTTTTTATTATTATTATTTTGTCTCTCATAGTTGAGGTATATCTATGATGAAAATTACAGGCCTCTCTCATCTTTTTAAGTGGGAGAACTTGCACAATTGGTGGCTGACTAAATACTTTTTTGCCCCACTGTAGTTGTGTTAGTTTTATTTATTTATTTTTTTTTTTTCCTTGAAAATTGTATTTAAATCTGTGGGCAAATATGTTGTATACACCCATTCAATGTAAAACTTTAATAGGAGGAGAACAATTCGCATTTAACTCAAAATAATTATTTTCAACACACTGCTGAAAATGAACAGCTAAAACCAGCTTAAACTGGAGGGCTGTTTCTAACTGGTTTAAGCTGGAAGTAGTTGTTTTTAGCTGGTCTTCCAGCCTGACCAGCTATGAAAGTGGCCAAAACCCTCTAAAACCAGCCTGCTGACCAGAAATGACCAGCTAAAACCAGACTGGATAGCCTAAGCTGGTTGGCTGGTTTTAGCTGTTTTTGTTCAGTGGGGAAGATCTTTATTCATAAACAAATTTACTATGTATAAAAGTTGAAGAACATTCAATGTGAAACCAAACAAGCTGTATCTATCTTATAATCTCTTGAATACGTTCTGAAAGTGAATGCCACATTATTGTGCCATCCAATAGAGGGACAAAATCACTTTTACATTAAATGTACCCTCCTGGTGGAATGACCTGCCTAACTCACTCAAAACAGCTGAGTTCTTAGCCATCAATTTTAATTAGCCAATTTCTATTTCATCTTTATATGACCCTCTAACTCTAGCTCCCTCTATTATAACCCCCCCTCCCCCAAAAGGCCTCGACAGGCCCCCGCTCATGATCACGAGCAAACTTAATATTGAGAAAACATTAATTTGTTCTCTGTTCTGATCTAGCCATAAATATTGCAGAGCAAACCATAGATTAAAAAAAAACAAAAACAAAACAAAAAAAACACTAATCTCTACAATATGAAGCTCATAACTCTGTGTTTCCATCCACCTGTTTTTAATGCACATTTTGGTATATTGCATAAAAACACTGGATGGAAACCCTGATAAGTGCATAAATTCTAAAACATATGCGCTCAACTAGGTTAAATTCTTATCCCGTCAGAAAACATGCACAAACTACAATGGAAACACATTAATGCACATTAAAATACATGTGACTTTGTAAATGGACAGCATAACTGGACTAACCAATGAACCGATCTCTTTGCACAGCATCTAAAATGACATAGTATTTTAAGTTGTTTCCATTGTTTTCCTATTAAAAAAAAAATAAATAAAAAATCTAAGCGATCACGCCAGTGCCTCATGTGGGAAATATTTGTTATCGTGCCAAATAAGAGATGTCGGGCTGTGTTTCTCTTTAAATTCGTTTTGGTAAGACTTTTGCATGTTGTTTATAATGAATGCCATTAATGTGTGTTTTATTTTATAATTTGTCAGTTTCTTTGCCATTATAATTTGCATTTTATTTTATAATTTGTCTGTTTCTTAAATACATTTGTTTTGGTTAGACTTATGTTGTTTATAACAACATTAAATTAAAATAAATGAAAAACTAGGGGAAAGAGCCCAAACCCATTGCATTTGCATTACCCATGCAGATCTAAAATTCTGAATGGAAGGATGGAGCATGACTGTAAACACTCTTTTCTGATCTCTTCTTTTGTTTTTCACTGTCAGCAAATGTTGCAGAAAAACAGAAGCTGAACCTGGTGTTGTGTGAAAGTGATGAACCACTTACAATCTCTGAGTCCAAGATTCTACAAGGGAAAGAGATAAAACCTGTACATCAGAAAGTGAATAGTGAAGTGTGTGAGAGCGGAGACGTGGAGCTTCATGATCATGTGATCAATCCGATGGAACTTCCATTTCTCAATGGTCCCTCAAAGGAAATGATGCACCAGACTCTCTGCTGTGGGTATCTATAACTTTATCACCAAAGTACATAGGATTATTACACCATTTAAAAAAAAACACACAATTTGTTGAGTCAAAATATGTAAGTTGAATCAGCTCAAACATCTAAGCTGTCACTTGGTAAAACATATAATTTCAAGTTAAGTAATCTTTTTTTTTTTTTTTTTTTTTTTTTTCAAATTGACTGGATTTAAAATTTTAAGGCAGCCAGGTAACAAATTATTTTAAGTTGACTCAACAAAGTTTTTACAGTGTACAGACTAAATAGTGTTGTGCTGTTTTCAACTATCATTTGCCTAAAGCAAAGGTGCAGGTGATGTTCCTATGCACCTCAGTTTGACAAAAAATATCCAGCCAAACTGACACTGAGATCCAATAGCAGAAAGATCAGTTTCTAAAGAAAGTAATAGAATGCTTACCATTTTGATGAACAGTCTATGTCAAATTCAATCTGAAAATATTATAAATATAATATCATCTTATGTAAAAATGCATGATCTTTTCTAAAATAATTGTGACTTCACAAGACAAATTATCATGCTAACTGCAGCTAAACAATTTGGTACACTACACTCTAAAGAGATTAGTGCTTAACACTAAAATTGGCTCACTGGCTATATGTAATCATATATGTGAAACACTTTAAGCGTATCCTTAAAAGGTGCTATACAGCACCATGACAGGAACCTCATTCTCCTCCTTGGAGTTTAAATATGTTACTCTTTCATATTTTTGCTTTGAATGGGAATTTGCTACAATAGCAAAAGCTGTTTTGAATCACTGTTATGTTATTCTGATGTCAAAAAAGTATTGTGTTGGGGGGCCCCTAGAATATTTCTGTATGGGGGGCTTTGGAGGCAAAAATGTTGAGAACCATATTGTCTTCAAGAAATACACTGTATTTTAATGTTGTTTTTAACTATACAAAGGGTTAACGGATTCTTTGTATGGCAGTGGTGCTATAAAGATCATCAAAGACCATCAGTCACTCTTTTTTTGTAAATGTTTCTCTTAAAACATAACTTTTTGATGATTTTCAGGTGCTCAAGGTGAAGAAAATGATCAGGAGGGGACTGTTTTGATTGGGAAGATAGGAAATGGAAAGAGTGGTACAGAAAACACTATTCTGGGAAGAAATGAGTTTGTGAGTCAGTTAAACACAGAATCAGTGATAAATGTTTGTCAGAAGGGAGTTGAAGAAGTTGATGGTCGATCAGTAGCTGTTGTTGATACTCCAGGACTCTTTGACATGACACTGTCAAATGAACAAGTGATGGAAGAAATAGTGAAATGTGTTTCACTGTCATCACCTGGACCTCATGTGTTTGTCATTGAGTTGAGTTTGGGAAGATTTAATAGAGAGGAGGTGGACACTTTGGATCTGATAGAGAAAACTTATGGTCCAAAATCTGCTCAGTTCAACATCATTCTGTTCAACGGAGGAGAAGATCCAGAGGATATGTCCATGCAAGACTTCATGAAGAAAAGTAACTTTCCAGAACTGAAAAAGCTGATCAGATATTGTGGAAACCAAGAAAAGCAAGATAAAACTCAAGAGGTTCAACTGTTAAACATGACAGAAGAGGTGAAAAATATTAATGAGGTGCGATACATCACTAACAAGATGCTTAAGGAGGCAGAAATGGCCATTAAAAGGAGAATGAACCAAATACTGAATGAGAGAGAGAAAGAAATTCAGGCATTAAAAGCCAAATATGAAGAAATAGAAATAGAAAACCTGATAAAAAGGCTTGAGGAAGAAAAACAAAGAACATATGAGGAGAAATTGAAAATGCAGAATCAATTTAGAGAAAAAGAGGAAAAACTCAGAGCAGAGTTTGAAGAGAAAGAGAAAACAGAGCAGAAGAAACGAGAAAGTGAAAACCAGAAACGATCAGAAAAAGAAAAACAGCGAAGAGCTGAATATCTTCAAAAAATAGAAGAAATTAAGAGAGAGATTGAAAATCAGAGATTGCAGAATGAAAAACAGCAAAAAGAAAGAGAAGATCAAGAAAAGACGAGAAATGAACAAAAGCAAATTATCACACAATTACAGATGAAACAAGAACAAGAAACTAAAAAGAGATATTTAGAGGAGAAACAGAGGATTGAAGAAGTAGAGGAGGAAAGACAGAGATGGGAGAGAAAAATAAAAGAGGCTGAAAATGAAAGAGAGATGATCAAAAAAGAATTTAAACAAGAGCAGATAAAATGGGAGGAAAAGAAACAACAGATGAGAGAACGAGACAAAGAACAAAGAAAGGGAAAAGAAAAACATGAGAAACAACTGAGAGAAAAACAAGAAGAACTGGAGAAAATGAGAAAGATATTTGAAAGAGAGGCAAAAATAGAAAAACAGAAATTAGAGGAGGAGAGACAAAAACAGAGAAGAGAAAGAGAAGATTATAAAAGACTAGAAGAAGAGAAACAAAGAGCAGATGAAGAGAAAATTAACATGCAAAAACAACTGAGAGAAAAAGAGGAAAAACTCAGAAAAGTGTTTGAAGAAAAAGAGAAAAAAGAATGTATTATTGCAGAATTACAGATGAAACAAGAACAAGAAACTAAAAAGAGAGATTTAGAGGAGAAACGTAGGATTAAAGAAGTAGAGGAGGAAAGACGGAGATGGGAGACAAAAATAAAAGAGGCTGAAAATGAAAGAGAAGTTATCAAAGAACAAATTAAACAACAGCAGATAAAATGGGAGAATGAAAAGAAACAACAGATGAGAGAACGAGACGAAGAAGAAAGAAAGAGAATAGAGAAACATGAGAAACAACTGAGAGAAAAACAAGAACTGGAGAAAATGAGAAAGATATTTGAAAGAGAGGCAAAAATAGAAAGACAAAAAGTAGAGGAGGAGAGACAGAAACAGAGAAGAGAAAGAGAAGATTATAAGAGACTAGAAGAAGAGAAACAAAGAGCAGATGAAGAGAAAATTAACATGCAAAAACAACTGAGAGAAATAGAGGAAAAACTCAGAAAAGAGTTTGAAGAAAAAAAGAAAAAAGAATCTATTATTGCAGAATTACAGATGAAACAAGAACAAGAAACTAAAAAGAGAGATTTAGAGGAGAAACAGAGGATTGAAAAAGTAGAGAAAGAAAGACAGAGATGGGAGAGAAAAATAAAAGAGGCTGAAAATGAAAGCGAAGTTATCAAAGAACAATTTAAACAACAGCAGATAAAATGGGAAAATGAAAAGAAACAACAGATGAGAGAACGAGATGAAGAAGAAAGAAAGAGAATAGAGAAACATGAGGAACAACTGAGCGAAAAACAAGAAGAACTGGAGAAAATGAGAAAGATATTTGAAAGAGAGGTAAAAATAGAAAAACAGAAATTAGAGGAGGAGAGACAAAAACAGAGAAGAGAAAGAGAAGATTATAAAAGACTAGAAGAAGAGAAACAAAGAGCAGATGAAGAGAAAATTAACATGCAAAAACAACTGAGAAAAATAGAGGAAAAACTCAAAAAAATGTTTGAAGAAAAAGAGAAAAAAGAAGTTATTATTGCAGAATTACAGATGAAACAAGAACAAGAAACTAAAAAGAGATATTTAGAGGAGAAACAGAGGATTGAAGAAGTAGAGGAGGAAAGACAGAGATGGGAGAGAAAAATAAAAGAGGCTGAAAATGAAAGAGAAGTTATCAAAAAGGAATTTAAACAACAAAGAAAATGGGAGGGAGAAGAACAAAAGAGAAAAGAGAAATACGAAGAGCAACTGAGAGAAAAACAAGAAGAACTGGAGAAAATGAGACAGAAATTTAAAAGAGAAAAAGAAGAAGAAAGATGGAAAATAGAGGAGGAGAGACGGAAACAGAAACAAGAAATAGAAAAAAAAGAGAGAGAATATGAAGAACAGAGACATGAAATGAAAGGACAATATGAACAATTGGAGAGAAGAAAACAAGAAGACGATAAGGCACAAAAAGAAGAGAAAAGAGCAGATGAAGAGAAAATAAAAATGCAAGAACAACTGAGAGAAAGTGATGAAAAACTCAGAAAAGGGTTTAAAGAAAAAGAGAAAAAAGAACAGAAGAATATAGAGACTGAAAATCATAAAAGATCAAACAATGAAAAACAGAAAAGAGCTCAATATCATCAAAATGAAAAAACGCAGAAAGGAAATGAAGGAAAAGAGAGGGAAGACAGAAAGAAAGAAGAGAAATACAGACAAGATCAAGAAGAGATTATGCAAAACTGCATTACTGCAGAATTACAGATGAAACAAGAAGAAAACAATAAAAATAGAAATTTAGAGGAGAAACTGATGATTAAAGAAGAAGATGAGGAAAGACAGAGCTGGCAGAGAAAAATAAAAGAGGCTGAAAATGAAAGAGAAGTGATCCAAGAAGAAATTAAACGACAGAAGAGTGAACAAGAGGAAGAAGAAAGAAAGAGAAAAGAGAGACACGAAGAACAACTGAGAGAAAAACAAGAAGAACTGGAGAAAATGATAGATAGATTTAAAAAACAGCAAAAAGAAAGAGAAGAAGATAGAAAAATAGAAGAGAAATACAAACAAGAGAAAGAAAATATGATAAATGAACAAAGGCGTATTATAGCAGAGTTGCGAATAAAACAAGAAGAAATAAATAAGATAAATTTGGAGGAGAAACTGAGAAATAAAGCAGAAGAGAAAAAGAGACAGGAGTGGGAGAGAAAAATAAAAGAGGCTGAAAATGAAAGAAAAGAGATTCAAGAGGAAATTAAACGACAGAAGAGAGAACAAGAGGAAGAAGAAAGAAAGAGAAATGAGAAACACGAAGAACAACTGAGAGAAAAACAAGAAGAACTGGACAAAATGAGAGAGAGATTTGAAAGAGAGAGAGAAGAAAGACAGAAAATAGAGGAGGAGAGACAGAAACAGGAAAGACAAAGAGAAGAAAAAGAGAAAGAATATGAGGAAAAGAGACATGAAATGAAAAGACACTATGAACGACTAGAGCAAAAGAGAAAAGAGGAGTGGGAGAGAAAAAAACAAGAAGATGATGAGAGACAAAAAGAAGAAAAACAAAGAGCAGACGAAGAAAAAATTAAAATGCATAATCAGCTAAGAGAGAAAGAGGAAAAACTCAGAAAAGATTTTGAAGAAAAAAAGAAAACAGAACAGAAGAAACGAGAGATTGAAAACCAGAAAAGGTCAAATGAGGAAAAACAGAAAAGAGCTGAATATCATCAAAAAATAAAAGAAATTGAGAAAGAGATTGAAAATCAGAGATCACAGTATGAAAAACAGCAAAAAGAAAGAGAAGAGGAAGATAGACAGAAACAGAAATGAGAAAGAGTAGAACAAGAAAGAGAATATGAGGAAATGAAAACTAAAATTGAAAAATATTATGAACAACTGGAGAAAGAGAAAAACGAGGAGTGGGAGAAAAGAAAACAAGAAGATGATAAGACACAAGAAGAAGAAAGAAAGAGATGGAAGAAAATGATTGAAGATCTGAAACGACAGCAAGAAGAAGAGATGAAGAGAAGAGAAACAGAGAGAACAGAAAAAGAAGAGAAAGAGCGGAATGAAATGAAACAGAAATATAATGAGAAAATAAAACACATGAAGAAGAAACATGAAGATGAAGCCAGAAAACAAGCAGAAGAATGGAACGAGTCAAAAGAAGGAATGCAGAAGCATGTTCTTGAGATCACAGAGATGCTTAAAATATGTCAAAAACAACATTATCAAAATCTGAATAATGAGCCAGAGTAACTACAAAGAGTTGAAAACAGGCAAAATAGACCAGACTGTGTTATTCAGTGAATGAAACTTTTATTTCTATAATTTCTGTTTAATGGGATTCGATTTGATTGGATTTGTCTTGATTAAAAAAAGAAAAAAGTAACCTTATAAAAGCTGTCATATAGCCTGATTTTAAGACTAAATTAGTCAACAGAAATAGTGTAATTTTATTACTCTGAGACTCATATTGTCATTTTCATACTTCATGTATACTTCTTAAGCCGCATTTAATAAAAGCCAAACATTGCAGCAGCATTTTTCCTTTGATTTTTTTTTTCCTTGACTAACTTTTTAACTGACAATGTCTGTATTCAAAATCCCATACTCTCTAAGTAGGTACTTAATTTCAGTATTTACTTACAAGCGCTACAATGTTATGTACTATATAGCCTGAATGCGATCCAGACATCATCTGCATATTGACATTGTATGACTAACAATGCAACAACTTAAAAGATATAAGCGACAAGTCTATCTGTAAATATCTTGATATCGATGAAACTTGCTAATTTTGTGGTCTTGTTAAAAAAACAGCTGCCTATTTATTTTGTGACTGTAGTATAACCAGTACATTTTGATTTTATCTTGCGAGTATGTTGTTAATTGTTATTTTATATGCTTTTTTTTTTTAAATCCATACGCAAAACTGGCTTAAATATCCTTTATGTTGAATTTAAATCTAGTATGATCTTTAGTCATGCAGTGTATGATGGCCAGTTTTCCTCTGTCACTATTTACAAAGTTGGTAAGTGTTAGTCGACTATTAGGGGGCATTTTTTTCTGCATTCTTTTTGCAGTAAGTTATTTTAATGTATTTTATTTTCAAAACCCATTGTCATGGTCATGTAGGCCACTCTTCTCTCTCTGTTCACAGCCAAGTGGGTCATCTCCAAGTGTTTCCTTCTCCACTGGTACAGGCCAGGGTCCTAATCTTTTTTCATTCTCCTATTATGCCAGCTCTCCCCAGTCACTGGCGCAACTACAGTCTACTAACGTAGAGATTCACCATGATAATGGCCAGAGCCTTGGACCTTTGACATTCTGGATCCACCTCAGCCTTCCAAGCAGATTAATCAGCCATTTGACCCTTCTGCTTCACTGTGGCTTAGATTATTGTAATGCTTTATTAGGTGGTTGTTCGGCATGCTTAATTCACAGACTCCAGCTGGTCCAAAATACAGCATCTAGAGTTCTTACTAGAACCAAAAAGTATGAGCATATTAGCCCGGTTCTGTCAACACTGCACTGGCTCCCTATTAAACATTGTATAGACTTTAAAATCTTGCTAATTACTTATAAAGCCCTCAGTGGTTTAGCTCCTCAGTACTTGAGCGAGCTCTTATCACATTATAGTCCCTCACATCCGCTGTGTTTTCAAAACTATTTGATAATACCTAGAATATCAAAATCAACTGCAGGTGGCAGATCATTTTCTTACTTAGCACCTAAACTCTGGAGCAATCTACCTAACATTGTTCTCTTTCAGTTTAAATCTAGACAAAAGACCCATCGCTTTAACCTGGCTTACACATAATACATTAACACATTTCTATAATTCAAATCCGTTAAAGAATTGTTAGGCTGCATTAATTAGGTAAACCGAAAGCGGGAACACTGCCCATAACACCTGATGTACATGTTGCATCGTAAGAAGAATGGCATCTAGGCTAATATTAGTCTGTTTCACTCTTATTCCGAGGTCACCGTATCCACCAGATCCAGTCTGTATCCTGATCAGATGGTCACTGCAGTCCGCCGGATCCAGTCCGTATCCAGCCTAGATGGTGGATCAGCACCTATAGATGACCTCTACAGCCCTGAATGTCAGTGGAGACCACGTCTACTAGATGAGCCCAGAGACAGATCCCCAGTGAAGACCTTGTCACCTAAATGGCCATCAGCACAAGACCACGGGAACCTGATGAACCCTCTACACCACTGGTCTCAAACTCAATTCCTGAGGGCCGCAGCTCTGCACAGTTTAGCTCCAACCAGCTCCAACTCACACCTGCTTGGAAGTTTCTAGTTAACCTGAAGAGCTTGATTAGCCTTGATTAGCTGGATCAGGTGTGTTTGATTAGGGTTGGACCTAAACTGTGCAGAGCTGCGGCCCTCCAGGAATTGAGTTTGAGACCAGTGATCTACACAATCTGACTTTGCTGCAACAAACTGCTTGTTCGTTTGGTCAAAGGAGAACTGACCCCCCCGACTGAGCCTGGCTTCTCCCAAGGTTTTTTTTCTCCATTTCTGTCACAGATGGAGTTTTGATTCCTTGCCGCTGTCGCCTCTGGCTTGCTTAGTTGGGAACACTTAATTTCCAGCAATATTGTATACTATTTGAACTGAACTGAGCTGGATGATGACATCACTGAATTCAGCAATTAACTGCCTTTAACTGAAAATTATTTACTGTTTCCTTTTGCATTATTGACACGCTACTTTCCTATCTGATACTGTAATGCTGATTTGACACAATATGTATTGTAAAATGCACTATATAAATAAAGGTGACTTGACTTTGCTTCCTCTTCCCTCTAGCTCCACCTTGGTCTGACATCACCCTCACTCTACCATGGACTTTCATCCCTTTGGCTTTGCTCTGGTCTTCCACCCCAGGTCCTTCTTCCTTCTGGCATCATTGTTGTCCTGACTCCCACTGGCTCTGTCTTCTTTCCCTCCACCAGCTTCTTGTTCAAGTCAAATGCAAGGCTTTAACAACTTTCAAGAGGCAACTTTTAGGAAATCATTATCTTGTGAGTATGTTGTTAATTGTTATTTTATATGCATTTTTTTTTTTAAATCCACAAGCAAAACTGGCTTAAATATCCTTTATGTATTTCATACAGTTTTCCACTGTCACTATTTACAAAGTTGGTAAGTGTATGATGCCTATGGGTAGTCGAGTATTAGGGGGCAGCTCTAGAAAATCATTACTGCATTCTTATATTATTTTTGCAGTTATTTAAATTAATTTTATTTTCAAAACCTAGGGAGTTGACTTGTGGTTTATATCAAAGAGCATTAAAGGCAATAAAGTAGTGAAGGCAAAAAAGTGAGAAATGCACACCTACCACATTATCATACCAATCATTTATGACATTTAAAATGAAACAGGGACGAAAAAAAGATACTCACAAGAGGGTGTATGGTTGGTGTGGGTGGAGGTGGGAGATGTTAAGCTGGGTGACCAGAGAAGATTTGACAAGCAGCTTTCTGTGCCATTGCCTTGTGATTTATTTTCTAGATTTTAATTGATGTTATAGTTTTATTATATGGTTTTGTTTCTGTGAAAGTTTATTGTTCAGTCTTATCAGATTTTTTGTTCTAACACATCTACATGCTCAAATCCACCAAGCAAGTCTTTCTTTTTGGATTTAAGAATGATAACAAGAATGACCAGAAGATTTCAGAATGTGTCAGCAAAGCAACCCAATCCCATGTCTATGATGGTCGTGATCAAGGCCATAATCATGAAGGTCCAACTTTGGTGGACATGTCATGATATGTCCATGGACTGTATCTGCCAAATGTTTTTAAAATCACAGTAATAATGTGACCATTCATTCAAAACAAACAGTGAAAGAGATTGAGCATACCCAGTACAACTAGATTTATTTTATTCTGTTGACCTGACTTGAGAGTTTAACTATTACTTTTAGTTTTCAGACTGACAACATCAAGTTAAAGAAAAAAAAAAAAAAAAAAAATGTAAACACAGATCTATATACATATTGTTATCGAAAGATCTATAAAGATTGTACTTACAGAGCTATATACATATTGTTATCTGGTTACAACAACATCTTTACAGTCTTTATAGTCTTTTCATTATAGCTAGCTACAGGCCAAGATTTTTTTTTTATTTTTTATAAACATTGGCACTCAAAATGTCCGTGCACAGCCATGTGATGTTTCTCAGTTTACTAGGATTAATTTGTAACTAGCATGCAGTAGGCAGCTGACTTAAAGGTAATGGTTAAACTTGCACCCTCATCAGACTGATGAGTTTGTGACTACGAAATCCATGACCCATTCCGCTTGAAACCCTTTGGAACATCCAAAATAAATATGAACATTAAAAAAATAAAAATAATAATGGAAGGCCTTCCTATTTTACAAAGTCTTAAATGCAATAAATAAACAGTTTTTAATAGCTTTTTTGTTTGTTTTCACAAGGTTAAAAATGTATGTATCATTCTCTAAACTCTTACCATAATTTAAGAAAACAAATACTAGATGTTCATATAGTACAATAAAATAATGACACAATTTATCATTTAGCCTATACATCTCGAAAACTTCCATCTCAAAACCACATCCATTAATTTGTACTTGTTCTTTGATATTCAGTGGAAAGTCCTTTGACACAAACTCCACCCACACAGATTTATTTCTGCTTTCAGGAAGGGAATAACAAACCTCAACATGCAGGTATCTAATTTAATTTAAAACACTTTTTGTTAAGCTTTTAATAATACAAAAAAGTAATATATGACAAAATAATGATTTAGGGTTATTGTAAAAAAGTGTTGTTAATCAGCAGAAATTGTTTCACTTTCATATGCATTCACTTTATATTGTCTTAAGAATGAAAGACAGTCTCTGTTTTAATAGCAAAATACACAACTGTAATCAATTGTTGTTGTAATCATGTAATTATAATCATGAAGCATATATTTATAATTGATACATAAATGAACACTTAACTAATTAACACTTAATTCCTTAAAGTGCTCCTGTTTTGTTATCAAATCAGATGTTAAATTATAACATATTTCAGAATAACAGTGTATATAGATTCCAAAAAAAAATATTGGAGATTTTGTCATTATAACGGTTTATTTAAGTGTCCAACTGGAGAAACAACAGCATACAAAAATATCATCAATCATTTCAAAATAAATCACTTGCACAACACTGTTAATGACATGAAATCAGTGTAATCTCTGACAGGACTGTGAACACACGGATGTTGGGAGTCAGAGAAGATAATCGACTCATGATTAAAGAACAGAATATCAACATGGCCAGCAAAGAAAGCCGAGGTGAGTGTTTCATTTATCAGTGACAATAAGAGTTCAACTAACATTAGTAATATCAGTTATAATATCGGTTCAGATATTAACAGCTATAGAGAAAATGATCCCAGACTACAACTAGGCAGCTGGGATTATTTTAAACAGCTCATCATATAAATCATATTATGTAAAAAAAAAAAAAATAATAATAATAATAATTATACAAAAATGTATTTGCTAAGTATACTACAAATATGCTTACATATGTTTGTGCTTAATAAAAATAAAAAATAAATAAATAAATACCCTGCAATTGCACTTTTAGTAAACTAAACTTGTATACTTAAAGTCTGCTAAATTGGAACAACTAATTTAGTACTTAATGCAGTTTAATTGTGTGAAAGCAGTGCTGAGGACCAACTAAAGATATACTGAAATGTATCTGATTTTGCTAAAGTAGAACTATTGCAAGTATACTTTAGAAACATTGTAAATATCTTGCATTTAAAGACAATTAAATAATTAAAACACACTTTATGGCATAATATTAAGAAATGTGCATTGTGCACAAGTAGTTCTTCAGATAAAGTTTAATTACAATTTTTATATCAGTAAGTCTCAGGAAATATGTCAGTGAATATGTTAATACTGTATATTTGAGCTATACTTAGTATGAACTTAATTTATTTTAAATAAATTAAATGTTTTTGAAGAGTAAGACTGTTAATGCTTTATAAAGAAGTCTCTTCTGCTAATCAAGCCTGCATTTATTTAATCCAAAGTACAGCAAAATCAGCACAATTTTGAAGTATTTTTACTAATTAAAATAGCTTCTATTTGAATATATTTTTAGCATCATTACTCCAGTTGCATGATCCTTCAGAAATCATTATAATATAATGATTTGCTGCTCCAAAAAATATATTATTATTGAGCTGAGTAGAATACTGAGTATAATTACATGAGCAGCAATAATATACACAATAATCTGAGGATATGTGTGTTCTTTCTTTTAGAAAGGTTTGTCTAAGAATTAATGAAACAAGTTATTAGATGGAGGAGATTCACTCCACACACTTTTGAGCTGTAAATTGTATCTGCTCTGGCTGAGGTGTCCTGGTTGCCATAGAAACCAGAGGCCTGGTAGGTCCTTTGTAGACATCTCAGCAGCCAGTGTTGCGGATTGGGTGAGGGGTCTGTGATTATTTGTTAATCGAATGAATAACTGATTTGGTAAATCTAATGAGCAGTTGTGATTGGTTCAAATGTGACATGTGACACTGAAGACTGGAGTAATAATGCTGAAAAGTTTGCTTTGATCACAGGAATAAATAATAAATGGCATTTTAAAATATATTCAAATGGAAAAAAAGTTATTTTAATGAAAAAAAAATCTAAAATTGTTTTAGCAATCTCATAAAGGCAGTTTTTTATTTTTTATTTTTTGGACCTGATCTATTTTTCATATTTTCTAGATGTAGTTCGCAGTTCCTTTCGCAGGCGAAGAAAAAGCCTAGTGAGATCCCCCTCCAGTAAGTCTTTAAATAGAAGAACACAAATGACATTATTATGTGTTTCTAGCTCTGTTGGTGAAGTTAAGGCATTAAAATGTACAAGATTATGGTGTAATGTGTCTTATGTTTCAGTTGATCTGAGGATTGTCCTGTTGGGGAAGAACATGTCAGAAAACAGTCACGTGGGAAACTTCATATTAGGGACAGATGTGTTTGAGTGTAAAACTCCTCTTGCTGAGAGGAAAGTGCAGCAGCAGAGTGAGAGAGTCGGAGGAAGAATAAAGGACAGACATGTGATCATCATCAACAGTCCTCAGCTGCTCCAGACAAACATCTCAGATGATCGGATCACACAGACAGTGAGAGAGTGTGTGAATCTGTCTGATCCAGGACCTCATGCATTCATAATCATAGTGCAGTATAAAGACTTCACTGAGAAGGACAGACACAGAGTGAAACAAGTGCTGAAAGAATTTAGTGACGAAGCGATTGAACGCACTTTAGTGATCACGACGGATGAAGAGACATACAGACCGTTGTTTAGTTCTCTGTTCATGAATAAATCAGTACATCTGTTAATAAAGGAGTGTGGAGGAGGACATCTGCCACTTGATCAAAGAAAGCCACAATGGCACTTGGATATATTCAAGAGGGTTGAAAAGATACTCAAGGGAAACCTAGAAGATTATCTGAAATGTTTGAAATATGAAGATGTTAAAGGATCATCAGTGGAGGAAGAACAAAGCAGACCAGAGGAAGACAACAAGAACAGATCTCACTACAGAAATGATGGGAAACTTGCAAGAAGCAGTAGTAAGGAAGGTAGTGTTTTTTATATTTTTATTAAATATCAAATCATTTAAATATATCAGATATATAAATATTTGAGTGACCATACTAAGGTCTTAAGTACAGAATAAGTATGTGGTTTCATTTTTAGATTAATATATATGTTGTGCTTAATGGTGATGGAGCATAATTTTACCCATATTTTGACATTTTATTTTCTTATTTGCCATTTAATTTTTTTATTTATCAAGCTTCCAAAAATATTTAACACACAAACTTGTCTGGAAGTGTTTGTTTTTTAAGTTGTTGTTCTCTACAACACACTCCAGGAGTGTGGCAAATTCTTCCTTTGGACCATCCACTGGAAGGCATGCTTTCCATGGGGAAAAATAAAAAGGAAAAAAAAAAAGAATACACTGAGAGAGAGAAAAAAAAGTCTGGCACAGTTGTCTATATCAGTTGTAGTATAAAGCAAAACAAGAAAGCAACCATTTATACCAGGGCTGCCTAAACTCAGTCCTGAAGGGCCGATGTCCTACAGAATTTAGTTTCAACCCCAATTAGACACACCTGAACCAGCTAATTAAGCTCTTATTAGGCATACTTGAAACTTCCAGGCAGGTGTGTTGAGGCAAGTTGGAGCTAAACTCTGCAGGACACCGGCCCTACAGGATCGCATTTGGGCAGCCCTGATTTATACAGTAATCCAACACCAGGAAACACAGGAGTAGCACGACCAACAATGGGCGACACTGAACAATGAATTTAGACACAGGGCTTAAATAATAACTAATGAGATAATTAACAGAACAGGAGAATAGAATGAGTAACATAGGGAACTAACAAGGAAACTAGATCCAAGATATGTTTGACTTGTTTGCACTGTGAAGATTGATACTATGAAGCAAATCACAATTAAAGTGGTTACAGAGCAGGTAGCACTGATTTTTTTGAATAGATCTCATAGTACTTTGATGTCATACACTGACCGGTCTGCACAGTCTGCAACAAATCTAACATACCTCAAATTATGACAGGGAGACAAAACAGAACTAAATCAAAACAAAGAACAAAACTGACACAGAACAGTAACACTAGGATTACATCAATACAAATTCAAACAACACCAACAATCTTAAAACAGATTATAAATAATAATTCATATGAAATGGCAAAATCGAATTAAATGACAAAAATGCACAACTTCTTTTTTTTTTTTTTCCTTTAAGCTTTTGGAGGTTCTCCAGTTTGGAGTTTCAGGTCCTTTGAGTGAAACCAGTCTGACAGTATGAGCAGTATTTATTCTGTTATTTTTGTTTTAGAACTGCTGCTTATTCTTTAACTGTTATTGCTTAAATGTATGAAACTCCAGCTTCAGAAAATCAAAGAACCATGCCATGTCAATTAAATATGATACAATAATTAATTGATAGACCTAAGCAGTGAATATTTTGGACCAGACAGACAATAAATAAATAAAACGCAACAAACAGACACATAACAATAGTGATCACTGTGAATGACCTCAGCCATTACATTTTTATGACTAAAGTCGCATGCAGATTTAAAATGAGTAATGTTTACAGCATGAGTGTACACCTTCTATTCTAACGTATCTTAATTGGTTTTCAGGGTTACCAAACTGGAAACTGTTCTCTGGAAAACAGAAGCTGAACCTGGTGCTGTGTGGAAGTGATACAATACATAAAGTCACTGTGTCAAGACTTTTACGAGGAAAAAAGATCAATCCTTCCCATCAGAAAGCAAGCAGTGAAATGTGTGTGACAGAAAAAGAGCTTCATGACCGTCTGATCAGTCTGGTGGAGCTTCCAGCTCTCAATCGGCTCTCAGAGGAGGAAGCAATGCGTCAGACTCTCCACTGTCTTTCTCTCTGTCATCCTGGTGTTCATGTTTTCCTCACCATTGTTCATAGTGAACTATCAAATAAAGAAGATGAAGAAGAAATAGAGATGATGCAGAGAATATTTAACTCCAGAGAGCATTTCATACTGTTATTCATCTCAAATCTCCCTGGTGAAGAACCAGTAAAAGATTTAGCTAAATTCAGCCCAGATTCCCAGAGTGTAATCAGTCTTTGTGGAGGTCAGTACAGAGTGATGGGATTAAATGAATCTGAAAACTCAAGACAGATCCCAAAACTACTGGATTATATAGAGAACATGAAGACTGAAGCGTATTCACTACAGATGTATGTGAAAGCTCAAGAGAACAGAGTCAGACATGAAACAGAGGAGAAATACAAAAAAGAACTGAGTGAAATGAAAAACAAAATCAAAGAGCTACAGAAGAAAATTCAGTCAGAGGGTGAGTGCATTTTTTTTTTCTTCATAAAAAAAATGTTAATGAAATAGTTTTCATATAACAACAAAAATAAGAAATGTAAAATCATATTATTAAAACAATTAACCAACAACTGTCCCCACAGTAGCCATCAATAATCATGATATGTGCACAAGTGAATGAGATAATTGACAAGACACATGTGAGACACATGAGGGCGATTCAACAACTATGGCAACTGATTATGAGATCTCAGGCAAATATGATGGTCACCCATCCCTATATATCCCTAAAACCCTTCCCTTTGATTTCATGTAAGGTGTTATTAGTTTCCTGACTAATGTCAGGAAGGGGGTAAAACATTGAGGTTAGGGACCAAATTTATAGACTCTTCCAAGCCCCAAGGCTGGTGTTTGGAATTATCACAGCTAATCTTCAATGCCATTAAAATACTCATGGGAAAAGTGCTTCAAATACAATTACAGCTATTTCCACGCCATTAATTAATTTTTATTAGAGGTAGACTATAGATATAAATATTCCATAAATCATTCTTTTCACATGATTCCTCAAATAATACTATATTATGGCCTTAAAACACTTTTTTTAAAACACTTTTTTCATAGTGAATGATTAGTATACTAAAACATAAAATTTGATATTTGGGTGTATAAGCCACGATAAAAGCGCTCAAATGTGTAGAAACAGGATAAAAATCTCTCATCACTCACTGTAAATTTCAAATTGAAAGTGATGAGAATCATGCGAAAAGCAATGTAACATCATTTTGCATGCAGAAATATCATCTGTAATGAAGACTCGGGTTGATATCTGTGTGTGGTTTATGACACAACTAGAGAGTCAACAAACAAACAGGGAAGAGATGAAGCACCAGAAATAATAACAACATTGGCAAAGCAGTAAAGCAGCAGACAATCAGCGAGTAATTAAAAAAAAACAAAAAAAAAACAAGACAAGGTCAAAAGCCAGGCAGCGATAATCATAACAAATCCAGACACAGCAAAGGTTAAAATCCAGGGAAGACAAAATACAGGGAAAATGCTTAGAATTGTCTGAGCTTGGGGAGATCTTTGCTTTAATAGTCTGTGAAATGGTGTTCAGCTGTGTGTGCAATCATATTGTGTTCACATCATATTGTACGGGAATTCTGATATGAGGTGAATGCACCTTTAATCCAGGTATTTGGGTTGCTGGGAAATGTAGTCCAAACTAATATTCAAGCAAGTGGAAGGATCTTTAGGATTGGCATTTATTCCATCACCACAGGGACATTTTTCATTTTTTTTCTAAACCTGCATAATATTAATAAATTAAACATTTTATGATTTTCAGGTGCCGAAGATGAAGCAGATGATCAGGAGCATTTGAGGATTGTGTTGATTGGGAGGACAGGAAATGGAAAGAGTGCAACAGGAAATACTATTCTGGGAAAAAATGAGTTTGTGAGTCAATTAAACACAGATTCTGTGACGACTGTTTGTGAAAAGAGAGTTGGTGAAGTTCATGCTCAGTCAGTAGCTGTTGTTGATACTCCAGGTCTCTTTGACACAAAGCTGTCAAATGATCAGGTGATAGATGAAATAGTGAAATGTGTTTCACTGTTGTCACCTGGACCTCATGTGTTTGTCATTGTGTTGAGTTTGGGAAGATTCACCAAAGAAGAAGCAGACACTATAGAATTACTAACAGAGACCTTTGGTCCAAAAGCTGCACAGTTCAGCATTGTTCTGTTCACTAGAGGAGACGAACTTCAGAATGAGTCCATACAAGATTATGTGAAGAGAAGTAAAAATGCAGAACTCCAGAAACTGATCAGAGATTGTGGAAACAGATTCCTGGCTTTCAATAACAGAGAAAAACAAGACAAAACTCAAGTGATTCAACTGTTAAAGATGATAGAAGAGGTGAAAAATAATAATGAAGGTCGATACTTCACTAACAGCATGTTTGAGGAGGCAGAGATGTCCATTAAAAAGACAATGGAGGAAATAATGAAAGAAAAAGACAGAGAAATTCAGACTCAAAAAGAAGAATTAGAAGCCAAATATGAGCTGGAAAAGAAAATGATAATCAAGAGATTTGAGGAAGTAAAACAAAGGGCAGATGAGGAGAGAGTGAAAATGGAGAATCAACTGAGAGAAAAAGAGGAAACACTCAGGAAAGAGTTTGAAGAGAAAGAGAAAAGAGATCAAAAGAAACGAGAGATTGAAAACCAGAAACGATCAGAAGAGGAAAAACAGCAAAGAGCTGAATATCATCAAAAAATAGAAAAACTGAGAATAGAGATGGTAAATCAATATAAAAAACAGCAGAAAGAAAGAGTAGAAAACAGAAAAAAAGAAGAGAGATACAGACAAGTTCAAGAAAAGATGAAAAATGAACAAGAACATATCAATGAACCACTGGAGCGAAAGAGGAAAGAGTCGGAGAGGCAAAAAATAGAGAATGAGAGACGAGAAGATGAGAGAAAGAGATGGGAGAAAAATATTGAAGATGTGAAACGAGAACAAGAAGAAGAGATGAAGAAAAGAGAAAAAGAGGAGAAGGAAAGAAAAGAAAGAGAAGAGAAAGAGCAAGATGAAATTAAATACAAACATGACGAGGAAATAAAAGACATGAAGAGGAAATATGAAGATGAGGCCAGAAAACAAGCAGAAGAACTGCATGCTTCAAAAGAAAGAAAACTGAAGCATGTTCTTGAGATCACAGAGATGCTTAGAGAAAGTCAAGAAAAACATAAATTACTGGAACAACGCTATCAAAATCTGAATGGAAAAACAGGCTGTGTTATTCAGTGACTGAAACTTTTCTATAATTTCTGTTCACTGGGATTTTATTTGATTGGAATTGTCTTGCTGGGGCAAAGAGCAAAAAGCTTTCATCAAAGATCTTTTTCAGAGAGAAAAATCTTTAAAAAGTTGTTATATAGCCTGATTTTCACACTAAATTAATCAACAGAAATAGTGTAATTTTATTCCTCTGATACTCTTCTGAACTCAATGGCACTCATTAATGAAAAATGAGCAGAACAATTATTTTTACAGTTTATTATTTTACAGTTAAATTATTGCGATTAGCAAACAATTAACTTATTATTATTATTATTATTATTTTTTTTTTTTTTGCATTAATAAACTCCTAATTTGCTACTTGGTAGGATTATTGAAGTATAATAAGGTCGTGCAGAATATGTGCTTTATAAGTTCTAATAAACAGCTCACATGTCAATAATAAGCCACTGGTTAATAGTGAGAATTGGTCCAAAAAAGTGTTACCATTTTGACTTCTAATTATGGTTTCATTTCTGTTAGAAGTGCTTATTTCATAAAAAAACATTACATACTGTACCTGCTTTGCAGACCAGCATATTCCCAAATGGCAACTTCTGTCCCGAGTCCTTCCAGCACAGTTGCAGAGCATTTTAGCACTTCCGGTTCCTTATTTAACACACCTGATAGAAAACATCTGCTTGTTAGGGGAGAGGGCCATGAACTGAACTAATGAGCAGATGATCTCAATCAGGTGTGTTAAATAAGGGAGACATGCAAAATGTGCAGAGCAGGGGGTCCCCAGGACTGGAATTGGGAACCACTGGATTAAGCAAACTCATAAATGGCATTTTCCATCGTCTTAAAGTCAATGGGTTTTTTGAATGGGATTTTAGTTAACTCCCTTAAATAAGTTTGTGGTTAACACAAGCTCAAGATACTTTAATGATATATTCTACCACATTTTTTAACAATTTAAGCCGACACTCAATCAGGTGTGTTAAATAAGGGAGACATGCAAAATGTGCAGAGCAGGGGGTCCCCAGGACTGGAATTGGGAACCACTGGTTTAAGCAAACTCATAAATGGCATTTTCCATCGTCTTAAAGTCAATGGGTTTTTTGAATGGGATTTTAGTTAACTCCCTTAAATAAGTTTGTGGTTAACACAAGCTCAAGATACTTTCATGATATATTCTACCACATTTTTTAACAATTTAAGCCGAGGAGAAAAAAGAAAATTGCATGCTGATTTTTCTTATCAAAATTGTGAGATCATGTAATGTCGGAACTGCGAAAATAAATTCAAAAGATTGAAATATGAACTCAAATTTACCTTTTATATTATTTTATTCGAGGGCTGTGCAATTAATCGAAATTTAATTCTTCGGCTTAAAGGTTCTGAAAATACAATAATCAAGATAAACTTCCAGTTTTGTATGTAATGGCAAAGTGATTATGTATATATTTCGTTTCGTTTTTTATTAAGTTAATTTGGAAAGTTGTTGTGAGGATTTTTTTTTGTTCGTTAAATATGTTTTGTTTTTTTAAGTAACAAACAGCCGCCAACGGAAAACTGTTCATATTCTGTTTAAACAATTTGCCTTCTCAAATCATCATGACTTGACTAAATTAAAATCTATAGATAGGCTATAAAACAGTTAAAGTATAAAACAATGTTGGTGTTAAACGTTAAATCTAGATAAATGTGCGTTAGGAATCGTTTACATCGTTTGTGCGGAGAGTGGAAGCTAAAGCCATATTGCAGGACATGGAGGCGCCAGATGATGCCAACCCCATCCTATATCCACCTTGTGTTAGGTGGATATAGGATGAGTGGATGCAAACCAGTAGGTTGTTGTTTAAGTTATTGTGGATTTGTTATTTTGGAAGAAATCTATACAAATCTGAAGAGACTTATTTAATATTTTAAGATATATACTGGAAAGTTATGGACTTGTATATTATCTTTGGGATGTGTTTTTTTCTTTGGCGTTGCAAGAATTTTATGTTTATAGATTTTGTTTTGTGTTTTGTCCAAAATAAAATTAAAAATGAAACTGAAATTAAATTTCTATTGGGTTACCAGTCTTTTGACAGATCACATTACATTGTTATATAATGCAGGCAGTTTTATGGAGTAAATGAGGAGGCAAAGTTCTTACAGGTTTTATTGTTGTTGTTGTTGTTGTTGTTTGTTTTTCAAATGTAAACTTCCCCATTAAACTATGTAATGAAGGATGCATGACAATGGAGTGGGGATCTAATTGCAGGATTTATTCAAAGAGCGGGTGTCACTGTTTAAGCAAACTCATAAATGGCATTTTCTCAGCCCATTACACTAGCAACACAGAAACTAGGTAACATTAAAAACCTGGCAAAGAGAGAGAGAGAGAGAGAGAGAGAGAGAGAGAGAGTGTGTGTGTGTGTGTGTGTGTGTGTGTGTGATATTCTTATACTCTGTTACTGCAACTGATGAGGTGATGAGAGACAGCTGACTACAATTGAGTCTGTGCCAAGGATTATGGGAAATTGAGTCCTGGGCAAATTGGCAAGAGTCTGAAATGGAGCGCCCTCTAGTAAAGCTCACAGGCACTCCAACTAGAGATTGTGATGAATTAAATGTTAAATACATTAGCAATGTGTTTTGTATTTTTACATTAACAATGTATTATTTAAGTAGACATATAGTGTTAAAACACAGTGTTTATAAGCATTTTTACATTTATAATCATAAGAACACAATGTAGTCCAAATTTACATGATTGTTTCTCCCACCCCCTTCTCCTTAGACTTGATGCTCATGCAGGTTGCCAGATTGAGGACATGAACATTTCAATTGAAAATGGAAGACAATAAGCCTTACACTGTAAACTGGTGTTTATTTATGATGTGATTCTGAGTGTGTTCACACTTGTCATGTTTGGTTCGATTAAAACAAACCCTGGTGTGATTGCTCTGATAGTGCGGTTCATTTGAGTAAGTGTGAACGCTGCCATCCGAACCTTGGTGCGCACCAAATGAGCGGACCGAGATCTAAACAAACTCTGGTGCGGTTCGAATGAAATATGAACGCAATATGGACCAAATAATTATAAAATAACCAAAAACAGGAAGTAATGACAAAGATGTGATGCTATGTGACATAATTTCACAAAGAGAACAAGCGGTGTATCCAAAACAAAACGACCGGAGGGCAAACGTAGAGCAATGAGGAGGTAATGCATGAGGTTGCATGAGCTCTTTGTGAGTTTGTAGATAGTGAAAATAAAACACATGCATGCAAAAATGAGCGTGCTTATGGTGCGTTCAAGTCATGTTGGAGTATTTACGAGTTGAATGCACATGAACGCTATCACAAAGTCGTTATTCTGTGATTCTTAGACTATGGTCACTTTTATGTTCTTTGATCATAATTTTAAAAATACATATCATTTTGGACAAATTATTTTTTCTTTGTCAAACTAACAATAATACCAACTTTTAAAAAAATAATACCTTTCTATTATGATTTTTTCATACTTTTGAACCTTCTTACAGGTGTCAAAATCACTGTTTTCTCCTTGTCACACACCCAGACTTTTAAACTTCAACAATGAAAATACAGTTTAAAAATATGACTTATCTTATAACTATTACTGTACCTGAATTAACCACTAGTAAAAGAATAAAAATACATTATAGTATTTAATGTGAGTCCACTATAAATATAAATTTGGATACAAAATATAGCTGTCACACAGTATTGGTGTCATTTCCACCACAACACTGAAATGTCCCTTTAAAAAGTTTGTGTGAAAGATTGTTTCAGTGGTTTCTGTGGAAATGTTTAGAGTCATTAGAGCACATGTTGGACATGGAGGGAATTTAAATTTCCATCAACAACAAATGAAGAAAAATCAAGGTAAATATCACTTGATCAATAAATACATTTATTCTACGTCATTTCCAAAAATGCTGTACCTTCAAGGGTGTTTTTAAAAAGTTAAAATTTTTAACTTAAATAAGAGTATTTTGCATACATGAAATGCTAAATATTAATTAAAAGTTAATCAGTGAAGCTATCTGTCACAAACTGTACCGCTGTGGCTCCCTCTACTCCCCACTAGAGAGAGCCTTCACATGGACTTATGGACCTTTTTCCACTACATTACCCATAACCCCCTTCTGTCACCTCTCACCCCTGTCGGCCATCTTGCCTTCACACTCACACACCTGGCAATCATTACACCTAATTACACACAATATAAAAGCCATTCACACCCATAGCCATTCGCGAAGTCTTGTTTAGTTTTCTGGCAATTCCGAGCATTCTTTCCCGTGTTTACTTTCCTGTTGCTGACTCTGTTTGTTTCCTCATTCCCGATTGTTTTCTGCCTGCCTTTTGACCCCCTTGGATTGTTTGTTGGATTATTCTGTTGCTCGCTGCCGGCCCCGACCCATGCATGGACACTGACCTCGCCCTCTGGATTATCTCTATTGCTGCTGTTTGTTGTTGATTGACCCTGCCTGTCTTCATCTACGAGTTTTCCACAATAAAGCCTTGCACATGGATCCACACGTTTCAGACCCATACGTCACAGAAGACTTCGCCAATACCGGATCCAGCAACTTTATCTGCACCACCCCGCTCAACATGGACCCCTTCGACCAACTGCTTCACCTCAGACAAAACGGTATGTCTATTGATCATTATGTGAGAACTTTCAGTGACCTTATATACCAGCTCCCTTTCTATGATGAGGCTTATTTTATGGACATATTTCTTTATGGACTGGACGAACCACTAAAATCAAGGCTAAGATTTGAAGGCCCTCGCTCATGCTATTCAGACTTTATTGATTATACCTTGTGGTGCGGGGGCTCGTTAGATACTGAAGATTTCTCGGAGCACGATCATCTAATGCCGGCTTGGCCAGTGGCCATTAATAAAGTCCCTGTTCCCTCTGCATGCCCCCATGGGCTTATATCCAGTCTGGGGGATCATCCCATGCAGTCAGTTAAGTCTGCGCTTGCCAGCTTTCGATCTGCCCAGCCTCCTAAGTTTGACAAGATGGCTGCCACACCAGAGTCAGCACCTGTCATGGCCGCCCTTCCAGAGTCAGAGTCAGCACCTGTCATGGCCGCCCTTCCAGAGTCAGAGTCAGCACCTGTCATGGCCGCCCTTCCAGAGTCAGAGTCAGCACCTGTCATGGCCGCCCTTCCAGAGTCAGAGTCAGCACCTGTCATGGCCGCCCTTCCAGAGTCAGAGTCAGCACCTGTCATGGCCGCCCTTCCAGAGTCAGAGTCAGCACCTGTCATGGCCGCCCTTCCAGAGTCAGAGTCAGCACCTGTCATGGCCGCCCTTCCAGAGTCAGAGTCAGCACCTGTCATGGCCGCCCTTCCAGAGTCAGAGTCAGCACCTGTCATGGCCGCCCTTCCAGAGTCAGAGTCAGCACCTGTCATGGCCGCCCTTCCAGAGTCAGAGTCAGCACCTGTCATGGCCGCCCTTCCAGAGTCAGAGTCAGCACCTGTCATGGCCGCCCTTCCAGAGTCAGAGTCAGCACCCGTCATGGCCGCCCTTCCAGAGTCAGAGTCAGCACCCGTCATGGCCGCCCTTCCAGAGTCAGAGTCAGCACCCGTCATGGCCGCCCTTCCAGAGTCAGAGTCAGCACCCGTCATGGCCGCCCTTCCAGAGTCAGAGTCAGCACCCGTCATGGCCGCCCTTCCAGAGTCAGAGTCAGCACCCGTCATGGCCGCCCTTCCAGAGTCAGAGTCAGCACCCGTCATGGCCGCCCTTCCAGAGTCAGAGTCAGCACCCGTCATGGCCGCCCTTCCAGAGTCAGCACCCGTCATGGCCGCCCTTCCAGAGTCAGCACCCGTCATGGCCGCCCATCCAGTGTCAAGGCAAGCCGTTGTTCCAGAGCCAAGTCAAGAGTCACGTCCAGTCTCAGCTGTTCCTCCACAGTCAAGTCAAGTCTCTCATGTCACTACAACACTCGACCGGCTGGATAACATCCTTGCTGCACTCCGCGGGTTACAACAACAAGCCACAGCTCCGCCTCCCATGCCAAGTCAAGTCACTGCAGTTCCCTCAAAGCCAAGTCAAGTCACTGCAGTTCCTCCAGAGCCAAGTCAAGTCACTGCAGTTCCTCCAGAGCCAAGTCAAGTCACTGCAGTTCCTCCAGAGCCAAGTCAAGTCACTGCAGTTCCTCCAGAGCCAAGTCAAGTCACTGCAGTTCCTCCAGACCCAAGTCAAGTCACTGCAGTTCCTCCAGACCCAAGTCAAGTCACAGCCGTTCCTCCAGAGCCAAGTCAAGTCGCAGCTGTTCCCTCTGAGCCAAGTCAAGTCACAGCTGTTCCTCCAAAGCCAAATCATGCCACAGCCGCTCCTCCCGAGTCAAGCCAAGTCGTCGCAGCTACTCTGCATGCCAAGTCAAGCCAAATCGTCACAGCTACTCCGCATGCCAAGTCAAGCCAAGTCGTCGCAGCTTCTCCGCCCTCTGAGCCAAGCACCATCGTCGCAGCTGCTTCTCCCTCAGAGCCAAGTCACGTTGTTACAGCTGCTCATCCCACTGAGCCAAGCATCTTCGTCACAGCTGCTCCTCCCATCAAGCCAAGCCATGTCATCGCAACTGCTCCTCCCTCCAAGTCAAGAGTCGTTACCGCAGCTCCTCCCTCTGAGTCAAGCATCATCGTCGCTGTTCCGCCTGAGTCAAGCCCTGTTGCAGCTGTTCCTCCCAAGTCAAGCTTCAACGCTGCTGCTCCTCCAGAGTCTATCCTCGACGCCGCAGCATCTTCCAAGTCAAGCCTTGTAGCAGCTGTTGCTCCCGTGTCAAGTTATGTCACAGCTGTCGCTCCAGTGTCAAGCTTCTACGCAGCTGTCCATCCTGCACCAAGACACATCCCCTCAGCTGCTCTAAGGGTTACCAATATCACCCCTGAACCAAGCAAAGCCACTGCCGCTGCTCCGGAACTAACCTTCGTTGAGGCCTTGCTCCTCCTGAGAACTGCTCTCTGGGTTGTCTGGGCTGCGTACACCACCACTGAGTCCTCAGAGGTGGCGGCTCACCCCGCAGGACCTCTGAGGGTGGCCTCCCCCGAGGAGGTGGCCGAGGCCACGGATCCTCAAGCCGAGGGGGAGGTCGCACCTGCTCCCTGCACGGTGGTAGCGTCCAGCAACCCACATCCCTCTGGTGAGCCCTCACCCAGTTCTGATTCGGCCACTGAGGTCTTCTATAAGCTGGGAATCCAGCCCAACCTGGCCAGGAGCTTGGGCTCCAAGCCTTCTCTCTCTGTGTGTGTATGTCTGTCTATGCTCTATGTTGCAGACCAGTCGGTTCCGCCCTGGGGGGCTTCCGTGCTGCCCTGGAGGGCTCCTGTCCTGTCTGCTCCGCCCTGGGGGGCTTCTGAGCTGCCCTGGAGGGCTCCTGTCCTGCCTGTTCCGCCCTGGGGGGCTTCCGTGCTGCCCTGGAGGGCTCCTGTCCTGCCTGTTCCACCCTGGGGGGCTTCCGTTCCGCCCTGGAGGGCTCCAGTCCTGTCTGCTCCGCCCTGGGGGGATTCCGCTCCGCCCTGGAGGGCTCCTGTCCTGTCAGCTCCACCCTGGAGGGATGCTGATTTACCCTGGAGGGTCCCTGTCCTGTCAGATCCGCCCTGGAGGGCGTCTGACTCTCTCTCTCTCGGTGTGTCTCTCTCTATGCTCTACATTACAGACCTGTCTGCTCTGCCCTGGGGGGATTCCGCTCTACCCTGGAGGGCTCCAGACCTGTCTGCTCCGCCCTGGGGGGATCCCGTTCTGCCCTGGAGGGCTCCAGACCTGTCTGCTCCGCCCTGGGGGGATCCCGTTCCGCCCTGGAGGGTTCCTGTCCTGTCTGCTCCGCCCTGGGGGGATCCCGTTCTGCCTTGGAGGGTTCCTGTCCTGTCTGCTCCGCCCTGGGGGGATCCCGTTCCGCCCTGGAGGGTTCCTGTCCTGTCTGCTCCGCCCTGGGAGGATCCCGTTCCCGCCTGGAGGGTTCCTGTCCTGTCTGCTCTGCCCTGGGGGGCTTCCGTGCCGCCCTGGAGGGTTCTAGTCCTGCCCGATCCGCCCTGGAGGGCATCTGATTCGTATGATCCGCCCTGGAGGGCATCTGACTCGCCCAATCCGCCCTGGAGGGCATCTGACTCGCCCAATCCGCCCTGGAGGGCATCTGACTCATTCGCTTCACTCTGGAGGGTACCTGCTCCGCCCGATCCGCCCTGGTGGGCTTCTGACTCACCTGCTCCGTCGTGGAGAATGTCTGCTCTGCCAGTCCCGCCCTGGGAGCTGTCTGCTCTGCCATCTCCGCTCAAGAGAATGTCTGCTCCATCTTGGTGGCCTCCTAAGCATCTTTGGCAGCTCTGTTGCTCTGCTGCCGTTCCGGCAGCTCCTGGACCATTTGCCCTGTCTAACTCTGTCAGCCCACATGGACCTGGTCCTCCCCTCTGTACTCTGTCCCACCCCCCCTCCCTTTGGTACTATTGGACTGTCTTTAGCGTCTGGAATCCGCTCCTAGGGGGGGGGCTCTGTCACAAACTGTACCGCTGTGGCTCCCTCTACTCCCCACTAGAGAGAGCCTTCACATGGACTTATGGACCTTTTTCCACTACATTACCCATAACCCCCTTCTGTCACCTCTCACCCCTGTCGGCCATCTTGCCTTCACACTCACACACCTGGCAATCATTACACCTAATTACACACAATATAAAAGCCATTCACACCCATAGCCATTCGCGAAGTCTTGTTTAGTTTTCTGGCAATTCCGAGCATTCTTTCCCGTGTTTACTTTCCTGTTGCTGACTCTGTTTGTTTCCTCATTCCCGATTGTTTTCTGCCTGCCTTTTGACCCCCTTGGATTGTTTGTTGGATTATTCTGTTGCTCGCTGCCGGCCCCGACCCATGCATGGACACTGACCTCGCCCTCTGGATTATCTCTATTGCTGCTGTTTGTTGTTGATTGACCCTGCCTGTCTTCATCTACGAGTTTTCCACAATAAAGCCTTGCACATGGATCCACACGTTTCAGACCCATACGTCACACTATCTTCCATTTTTTCACCAAAAAATTAAAGAAATGTCATTCCCACCACAGTCATTTCCACCACACTTCCCTATGTGGTGGAAATGACATGTATAGTTAAAAAATGCATTGGAATTTTAATATTTCACACTAATTTCCTGTAATAAATCTATTTAACACTATGTACAAAAAAATAGTTCCTCTCAGCACCTTTTTGACAAAAATGTTCTTATTGAAACCAATTAAAACTGTGATTTTTAATCCTAGGGCCATTTAACTATAAAATGATACAGTATGTGTTAATAGGCTTTTATTCTGTTGACAAGGCTTCACAAATAAATGTTGACTACTTTTTACACTTTAGTTTGCCATATAAAGCAAACAACTTGCTTTATTCCCGTTATCTGCTTATGCAAAACAAAATCTTACTAAAAGCTAATTTTTTTGAGATATCAACCTCAAAATTGGAACACAGCTTGCTCAAATGTATGGCTTTGATTTTCTTATAGTTTCTGAGTTGTTTAATTCAAAATGTATTATAAAATATATATTTTATATTTAAAAAAATGCTAAATAAATCATTTTCATAAAATGAAACCTCTATAACTTTTTTGGTTTGAATTTTTCACAGCCTTTTCAACTTCAACAATAATCTGCCAAGTGTTTTTTTTTTTTTTTTACATGGCCATTTTTGTCCTCTGTGTATCTTTTTTAAATTGATACACAAGGGTTAATGACTTGAACAATTGAGTTTAATGAGCGTGAAGAGTTTAAGAATTTTTCTAATAAATATCTCTACTGTTTTTTTACAGTCAGGTTAATTCACTGTCATTTCCACCACACCGTCATTTCCATCACCACACACATTTTCTAAAAAATATTTAAAAAGTTCTCATCACACTCTAAAAATTTATTGATAATTGATTAGATCATGCTCTACTAAATATAAAAAAAGTTAAAAAGTTATTTATTATCTAATAAGATCTTACCCAAACCAATATTTAATTTGAGAGTGTGACAGGTGTACAGTTCAGCATTTGGTCCTTAGGGCAGTTAATTTATCTAATTGACAAATGTATAATTATTGTAAATTGTGGAAAAACTGTTAAAACTAGTTCCAAAAATGTTCTTAGACACTTCTTGAGTGGCATAAGTTATTCTATTTTTAAATAACAGCTGTATATTGAGATGTGGTGGAAATGACATTTGTTCATTGCAGGTCGGAAAAAAAATGTAAAATATTAACCGTTTCTCTTGTAATTTAATTATGTTCTCTTACAGAACTTAAAACAAGACAGATTATTTAATTTTTTGAGACTGTGTTAAGTGACTTTTGAACATTTTTTTTTTTACTCAACTTTTCAAGGCTAAAAGTGCCTGTAGTTGAAGAAACACCGAGTGGGAAACTCAAAATTTTCGAGTTGGGGGTGTGTCAGTAAGAAAAACGTGTCGGATGCAATGGACGCAGCCAAAGATTATATAGATATGTAGCTTTATTGAAATTTGTTGAAATGAATGAAAGTTATTTATTTATTTATTTATTTATTTATTTTTTGGTAAAGTACAATACAACTATGTAAGGTACATACCCAAAACATTATTATATAAATATAAATACATAGCCTAAAAATAAATAAATAAATAAATAAATAAATGTTATGTAGAAAAGATAAATCCCCATCTTGTTCCGACCAAAGTGACTTGAACGCACCTGACGTCGTTATGACGACTTGTCAACTCTTAAGCACGAACGTCTCAGGAGGACTTGAGCGCAGCATAATGCAGGCAACCCGTAACCCGTGTTTTTCCGACCTTCTACCGGTGAAAGTGTCCTGGAACGGCAGTCAAACCCGTGACTTCCCACTGGTGAACTCCTACTAGATCGATGTACTCCCAGTTCCCAGTTTGACGTCACATAGCTCGCCAAATAGTTAATTAAACAAGGTATTGCTCTAATTATTCGCAAATATTATACATTATCAGCAGCTATTCTAGCGTTAGCTAGTTTTCCGTCCATTGAGTGCAAGAATGAATTAATACCAAATAAATTTCCCAATATTGTTGTAATGTTGTAAAGCTGTAACAGCTTCTCTTGCCTTAAGGCCTGTACACACCGGGACGAATAACGCGTGCGTTTTTCGTCAGCGTTATTCGGGACCTTTTTTGCTGTTCACACCGAAGTGATTTTCGCTGACGAAAAGCTGAGTACCATGCAAATCCACTCCCTGACATTAGTAGGCGCTGCGCAACAGTAGCTTCAGACACTCGCTAGTCACACAGAAGAAGCAACGAGACGGAAGACAGAAGACTTTTTAAAACTTATCAGCAAGTTATCACACGGCTCTTTTGAAACAAAAAAATGGACATTTCAAGCAGCAGCAGCAGCTCGAGTGATGAAGACATCATTGTTTTGCTCAGTCAGGAAACCAAAGAGATTAGCAGGTCTACATTCATTTTTTCACGTTGCATCTTTCTCGTCAACTAAACTTTTCTTCTTCTTCTGTCATTTACTGTGCTCGGAAAGACCGTTCTGTGCTTGAGCGCCACCAGGCCGTGTACTGTAGTTTCTGCAGCTCCATCTACATCAGCAAATGCCGCAATCTCATTGGCCAGCCAGTTTTTGACGCAGCGCGTCAAAAGAAAAAAACGAGACCGAGGCGTTTTTTTAAAATTGACGCTTTTGCGCCTCGCGTTTTACGCGTTGGTGTGCACGCTCTCAATGGCCCCGGTTGTTTAGTCACAAGGCGTTAAACGTCGGCGAAAAACGCGCACGTTATTCGTCCCGGTGTGTACAGGCCTTTATGCGCCGTTTTTCCTCCTCCGTTTCCCTCAAATATTTAAGCAATAAACACCTTTGTTGATAAAAATGATTGTAAAATGATTGCAGTTTGGCGTGACTTTGCCTGGAATGCTACAAAGTCGTGAGTCGTGACTTACGAGTTAAAAAACCTGCCTGGAACGCAGCAAAAGTCCAACAGACTGCATTGCGTAAATCCGACTTAAAGCAGCAATCAGCAGACTGATCAGTGAATGGGTAATTTGATGTCACACACCTGCAGCGCCGCTTTAAGGCGAAATCACCTTTTCCTTTTGTTTGGAGTGTTCGGTGAGTTCTGTCCACTGATCTATATATGTGACCCTGGACCACAAAACCAGTCATAAGTGTATTTTTTTTTCCAAAATTGAGATTTATACCTATATAATATGAAAGATGAATAAATAAGCTTTACATTGATGTATGGTTTGTTAGGATATGATAATATTTGGCCAGATACAATCTGAGAGTGCAAATAAATAAATAAAAAAAAAAAAAAAAAATTGAGAAAATAGCCTTTAAATTTGTCCAAATTAAGTTCTTTTCAGTGCATATTACTTATCAAAAATTTTGTTTTGATATGTTTACCGTACAAAATTGACAATATATCTTAATGGAACATGATTTTTACTTAATATCCTAATGATTTTTGGCATAACATGTTATATATATATATATAGCAATAAAACAATAAGGTTTTTTGGTCCAGAGTGACATATTCTCTCTAGAGCAGGGGTGCCCAACCCTGTTCCTGGAGATCTACCTACCTGCAGACTTTGGTTCAAGCCCTGCTCCAACACAGCTGTCTGTAATTATCTAGTGCTACTGAAGAGATTAATTAGCTGCTTAAGGAGTGTTTGATCAGGGTTGGAGATGAACTTTGCAGGATGGTAGATCTCCAGGAAAAAGGTTGCGGACCCCTGCTCTAGAGAATCATGAAATATACGTCATTCAACCTGACCAATCAGATCGTGAATGTATCACTATGTCGTTCGATATCTTAGGCTCTTTGTAAAAAATACCAGTGTGAACGTTAAGTGGACCAAGACTAAATGTATAATTTTCCTTTTTTAACCGGACCAAATTAACCAAACGAACCGAACTACAAGTGTGAACACACCCTAAGGAGCCATCTGCTCTCCATAGCTTTCTGTATGCGTAGTGCCGCTTCAATGAGCAGACTCACACAGCCTAAAAAAAAAAAAAAAAAACAATATCCCGACAAGGAGGCAAGAGAGACTCTGCCTCCTGATGTAGCTTTACCTGCTGGTGTTGCTTTTGAACAGTGCTACTTTATAAAACCATGTGATTTATACACTTTTTAATGTCAAATTTCTTTCTCTTTTTTTTTTTTTTGTACTGTGGAATGTTTTCTCATCAGTTGTCATGAGTTGGCACTGCCTCCCTTGCCTCCTTAGAGGAAACGCCTAACACCACATATCATGCCCAACCAGTTCATAAGTTGTTATTGTATTGAGGGCACAAAATCGAATATAATACACCCTTACATAAACGAGGACCGTAACACAAGTGTTTCACTGTGAAAAGTAATGTGAAAATAGTTGAAAAGATGGCTGACTGGTGTGGGTCATCCAGACAACCTGGTGAGTGTCTTCATATCTGTTCTTTGTAATTTAATAATCACATATAAGACCTGTGGATTCATAAATCTAAATCATGTTGTTTAATGTAAACATGTTTACATTGATACAGTAAATAATGTTTAATGTAAAGAGTAAGTATGTTACTGAACTAATAATTACTTAATTGCTCATGTGACTAGCATATTTCTGGAGATTTAGGCAACATTCTGTAGTTTAATGTTCAGTAAACTGTGAAACTTTTTTTTTTAAAATAGAGGAAGATCAGAGACATTCAGTGGGAACCCAGAGAAGAAAAAGCAAAGATTACTCTCTGGACAGTGAGTTTTAATTTTAAGCTTCATATTTCAATTCTGATGTTTTATGAAAAGTTTTGTTTTATTTTCTTTCTTTGGTCTTGGAAACTAAACATTACAATATTTATCCTTCTTGATTACACTCTTAAAAATAAAGGTCCTTTTATTGGCATTGATGGTTCCATGAAGCATAGTTTCTCTTTCTGTTGAGACAAGGCCAATGCAAGTCATACAACAAGATTTTCTCATTCCACTCTCTCAGAGCACTGCTTGAAAGAATGCATTAGGACAGCAACTGAAAATAAAAAAAACAACAACTGGTGGACGGTAAATTAGTGCTTGTGACGTGGAACCACAGGAATTTACAGAGCAGGGCAGAGATGCTTTGAAGCTCATTGACATATGAGCTTAAAAAAAAACACTGTGGTACTCTTGTGAATGCATGTCAAAGACTGACAGGGAAGAGAATAAATTGTTGAATAAAGTCATTATTTTTTTTCTTTGCACACAAAGTTATTCTTGGCAAAATTAAGGTTGAACCACTGGGTCTTGAACGTGGCTAGTTGTATTGCTGTCTATGCAGGGTCAGAAAACACTCGGATTTCATCAAAAATGTCTTAATTTGTGATGAACAAAGGCAGAATCAACATATCCCGAACAAGCCTAATATCAACAGTGGTGGATCCTGCGTTGCTATTGATATTTTTGGCTTTGCAAAGCTATATCGGTATCCAGACACTGCAAATCCAATGTGTTTGAGTGTAGCTGTTATTTCAAAAATTGCAGCCAAAAGTTTCTGTTCATCTTGTTAGCCACGGTACCCCATCCAAGTCCCTGACGCAAGTGGTTCTTAGAAGTAATTACTTCTAGACCAGCAATGTTTTGGTGCTACTTAACAACCACTTTTCCTGGTTCCGAGCTGGTGCTTTGGGTGCTGAAAGACAAGATGTGTGTGTGTGTGTGTGTGTGTGTGTGTGTGTGTGTGTGTTTGTGTGTGTCTTCTCTTTTCTTGCTCTAACCCAGTTTGTCCCACCCTTCATCAGCCCTCACACTCTGGACTCAGATGATGATAGAATTTATTTGTTGCCTGCACACAGAGCAGTAGGAGACAAAATGAAGTGTTCAGCAATGTTACAGTTCCACCCACAGCAGTTCTCCATAGCTCTGCTGCACTTAATATAACACTTAACATTGGTGTTATAACCAAAACAGACAAAAAAAAAAAAAAAATACAGAATTCTGAAATATGTCAGAAAACAGAAAACACTCTCTACAAATCAATCGATATCTTATGATGCACAATACTCTTTAAAACAGCATCTAACATTCATATGAAACGATAATTTAATGTTTAGTGTGGAGCTACAACAAATGCGACTCACCCACAGCAGTTGTCCATAGCTCTGCTGCAGATTGCTTAACTAGGAGTGCGATAGCGCCACAGGCGCGACCAGGAGGAAGTTCACTCTCATTAACGCAGGATTTATTTAAAGGAACTTAGGGCTGTAATATATATATATATATATATATATATATATATTTATTGAACTGCTACCAGCTTAAACAAGTGCACACACATGAAATAAATGTAAATCATCTATGCAAACACACACGTTTCCTATTTAAATGGTTCAGTTGGCAAGTATACACAGTTTCGAAGCGACGCACTCAAGTTCATAGACTGACGGCGGAAAACGTTTCATGTTTGCTTGAATTATTTTACAAAAGCGCATCGTTTCCTTGTTAATCTGAATGCACAGTAAACGTTTTTTTCAGATTCGAAAGAGTGGCCATGTAAAGTTGCATCTTTCAGATGACAAGCCATATTTGAGGTCAATGAATGAAAAGCCGTTAACGATCTGTCCGTCATGAACTCACTCGCGTAACCAGCCACACCAAAGCAAACAGCAGGTGAGCATAAAGAGACATGGCAACTAGCAATGAGTTCAAAATTAAAATTTATAGCTTACAGTTTTTTTTTATATAAAAGTTATATTTGTGTATTTATAAAGTTGGGTATCATTCTGATTACGTTATTATGATTCCCGGTCCCGTCCACTCCCGCTGACATTTTTTTATGTCCCGTCCCAATCCCGTGCTTAATACTGATTTTGTTTCCAGTGGGTCACGGGAATCCCGCGGGAGTTCGGGGAGAGGGAGGGAATAGTACATAATTTACTGACCCTTAAAGTGTTGCTTAGTTGTATTTGAAGTCCAATTTGCAACTGGATACAATGAAACTGACTTGATTTGATCTGTATCTCCTTGATTTCTAAAGTGAGGCCAAGAGTCTTTACATAGATGAAGTGTAGGCTTCTCTGTGTCTGCTCAAAATTCAATGTAAAGACACAAAGTTACATAAAACCAGATTAAATTATGCCTACTCTGACCCACCTGCTGACTATATGAAATCTGTAAAATATATATGTTTTTTAACAAACGGGTGGGCCAGGTCCATGTGGGCTGACGGGGTTAGGAAAGGCACATAGTCCAGGAGGTGCCGAAACAGCAGCAGAACAACAGAGCTGCCCGAAAAACTCAGGAGACCACCAGAACGAGGCAGACAGACTCCAGGGCGGAGCCGACGGGTCAGACACGTCCCAGGGCGAAGCCAACGGGTCAGGCGAGTCAGACGCCCTCCAGGGCGGATCAGGCGAGTCAGACGCCCTCCAGGGGAGAACGGGATTCCCCAAGGGCGGAGCAGACAGGACAGGAACCCTCCAGGGCAGAACGGGATTCCCCGAGGGCGGAGCAGACGGGTCTGTAACACAGAACATAGACAGACACACACACAGAGAGAGAGAATCAGCTGCCCTCCGAGGCGGATCAGACAGGACGGGAGCCCTCCGGGGTAGCGCGGAAGCCCCCCAGGGCGGAACAGAAGCCAGCCAGAGCAGAACAAACACCAACCAGAGCAGAGCAGACAGATCTGGAATACAGAGCAGAGACAGACACCCAGAGAGAAAGAGAGAGAGCTCGGGACCCTTGTCCCAGTCTTCCCTTGGCGGGACCAACCGCTTGCAGCGAGCTTCAGCGGCTGAATTAGGACTCGGTGAGAACTCAGAGTGGTGTGGGTTGCTGGGCACTACCACCGTGCAGGGAGCAGGTGCGACCTCCCCCTCGGCTTGAGGATCCGTGGCCTCGGCCACCTCCTCGGGAGAGGCCACCCTCAGAGGTTCTGCGGAGAAAACCGCCAACTCTGAGGACTCGGTGGTGGTATACGTGGCCCAGACAACCCAAAGAGCAGTACTTAGGAGCAAGGCCACGGTGAAGGCCAGTTCCGGAGCAGCGGCAGTGGGTTGGCTTGGCTCTAGAACAGTGGCTGTAGCTTGACTTGGCTCTGGAACAATGGCTGGTGCTTGACTTGGCTCTGAGGAAGGAACAGCGGTGACTTGGCATGACTCGGGGAGTAGAACCGCTGTATTGGAGCTTGGCTTGGAAGAAGCAGCTGCAGTGGCGCTGGACTCGGAGGGAAGCGCAGTGGTGGCGACAACACCTGACTGAGTAGGTGGAGCAGCTGCGATGACTTGGCTTGACACTGGAGACGGAGCAGCTGCGACGACTTGGCTTGACTCAGGAGGCGGGGCAGCTGCGATGACGACGACGCTTGACTCAGGAGGCGGAGCAGCTGCGACGACGACGACGCTTGACTCAGGAGGCGGAGCAGCTGCAACGACGACTTGGCTTGACTCTGGAGGCGGAGCGGCTGCGACGACTTGGCTTGACTCTGGAGGCAGAGCGGCTGCGACGACGACGCTTGACTCAGGAGGCGGAGCGGCTGCGGCGACGCTTGACTCAGGAGGTGGAGCAGTTGCGAAGACGCTTGACTCAGGAGGCGGAGCAGATGCGAAGGCGATGCTTGACTCTGGAGGTGGAGTAGCTGCGACGGCGATGCTTGACTCTGGAGGCGGAGCAGCTGTGACGGCGATGCTTGACTCAGGAGTGACAGCTGTGACATCACTTGACTCTGGAGGGACAGCTGCTACATCACATGACTCTTGAGTGGCAATTGCGACATTACTTGGCTCTGGAGAAGCAACTGCGACGACTTGACTTGACTCTGGAAGAACAGCAGTGACTTGACTTGGCTTTGAGGGAACTGCTGTGACTTTACTTGGCTCTGGAGGGAGAACTGTGACTTGACTTGACATAAAAGCTGCCACTGGACTTAACACTGGATGGACAGCTGTGACAGGACTTGGCTCTGTAGGCGGAGAAACAGCGAGGACGCTTGGCTGTGGAGGCTGAGCAGCTGTGAAAATGCTAGACTCTGGGGGCGGGGCAACTGCGGAGACGGGGCTTGACGCTGGAGAAGGAGCAGCTGCGGCTTGTAGCTTGCGAAGTGAAGCGAGGATGTCCTCCAGCCAGTCGAGTGTCGCTGTGATATAACTTGGCTCTGGAAGGGCGGCCATGACAGGTGCTGACTCAGGAACGGCGGCCGCCATCTTGTGATCATGTGCCGGTGCGTCCGCCATCTTGTGATCATGTGCCGGCGAGGCCGCCATGACGTGAACGGGCACTGGCGTGACCGCCATCTTGTGATCGCGCGCTGGCGCGGCCGCTGTGTCGTAATCGCGTCCATCCCCCGTGCAACACACAGGAACAGGTGAGTCCTCATACCACAGTCCATAATCATGTGCATTAGAGAAACAGGAGCGCGGCAGTATGAAATTTCACGTCGGCGCGGCTGTCATGTCGTGATCGCGCCCTGGCCGGCTCTGTGGTCGTGTACCTCCTCCACGAAATCCACAGAATCAAACGAGTCCACATACTGCAGAGCATAATCCAGAGGGTCAGCGAAACAGGAACGCGGCAGTATGAAATCACGTCGTGTTCGTGCGCCGGCGCGGCCGCCTCTCTGTGGTCGCGTTCCTCCTCACAACACAAAGCAAAATCCATGACATCATCGAGTGATGTACGCGGGCACTCGCGTTTGAGCCTTGATTTAAGCGGCTCGCTCAGTCCGTGAGAAAACAAGTCCATAAAATAAACGTCATCATAAAACGAGATTTGGTATACGAGTTCATCAAAACGATGAACATAATTCTCCACGGACATACCGTTCTGCTTGAGACGTGAGAGCTGATCAAGTGGGTCCATGACTGAGCAGGGAGGGGAATAAAAATCGCTGGATCCTATTGCGGCGAAGTCATCTGTAATAATAGCCCCAGAGACGAGACAAGAGGCGTGCGGATCCAAATGCAGACTTTTATTAGAATATATACTCATGGTCAGGCAGGCAGGAGGTCAGACAGGAGCGAGAGAGAGCAGAACAGGTAATCCGTAAATCGTGGTCCAGGGACGACGCAAGGGGGTCAAAGGGCAGGCAGCAAACAATCGGGAAACCAGGAGACAACGGGGGTAGAAAACCAGGAAAACCAGAACAAAGGAAAACGCTTGGAAATAACAGCTGGGCTAGTTATGACTTCGCAAAGTGGTACTGAAATGACATTCTATTTATACAGGAAGTGACAGTGGGATTAGAGGTGAGAGGTGACGAACGGGGCATGAGAGAGGGGTTATGGGAAATGGAGTCTCTACAGAGTCTATGTAAAGTCCACAGTGGAGAGGTGGCTCTCTCTAGAGGGGAGAAAAGGGAGCCACAACGGTACAGTTCATGACAGCATTTTGTTAGTTGAGGATTTGGCAGCAACTGGAAATTAGAAATAATTTGCATAATTTAGGCTGAAATTTTAAACAAGTAAAAAAATAAATAAATAAAAAAAAATAAAAATAGCACTGGGTTGAAAGTAATACATTTAAGTTCAAGAGTCATTCTCCAGATATTCATATTATAAGACTTTGTTTAAATTGTTCAGATTATAAAACACATGTTTTTACATTAATTCCCGGGTAGGGAAAAAAAGAAAAAAGAAAGATACAGAAGCCACGGATAATAACAATAAGTATTATAAACTCCATATTTGAGTGAAGAATACAACTTTTTCATAACTTATTGTATCTATTATTGTAAAGACTGTAAGCAAATCTATCACAGCCTCATTTTCGTTCATGTGAAATTAAATATTGCATATAACTGTTGGATTATTAATTACTTTGGTTTTCTTTTAGTTGTGTGTGTGTGTGTGTGTGTGTGTGTGTATACAGTTTTAAACATTCCCCTGCTTTTTCTAAGAGCTGTATATGAACATATATTGGGATATATGGGGATGTTATGTCTGATCATTATGTGCAGTCAGATCCCCAGATTTGTGTTTGTGTTTTGCAGTGATCACAAGTCAAGAGCTGGGTCAGCCCGACAGTAAGTCCATTAAATTATATGGCATAAAAGTGTCATTTTAATGAAGGCACCATGTCTATTACTGTAGTATATATGTATTAGATTATTAATCAATCTATTACAACAAACTATTTAATGTAATATGCAACAAAAACTTCAGTCACTTTAATATTGCACAATATTAAGGGCAGTTAATGCTAAACTCACAAGCTGGCATTTGAGCACTGTTTTGATGTTTGATTAAAAAAAAATACATGCAAATTCAGAGAATGATGAGTGTCTTATGTGTGTTTCAGTGAGTGATCTGAGAATTGTTTTTCTGGGGAAAAGTGTGTCAGAAAACAGTCGAGTGGGAAACTTCATATTAGGACAAGCAGCGTTTGACAGTGAAGCTCCTCCAGATGTTGTACAGAGAGTCAGAGGACTTTTAAAGGACAGAACCGTGATGATCATCAACAGTCCTCAGCTGCTCCAGACAAACATCTCAGATGATCAGATCACACAGACAGTGAAAGAGTGTGTGATTCTGTCTGATCCAGGACCTCATGTGTTCATGATCATAGTGCAGTATAATGACTTCAATGAGGAGGACCTGAGAAGAGCGAAACACGTGCTGAAAGAATTCAGCGAAGAAGCGATTAAACGTACCATAGTGATCACGACTGATGAAGAGACAGACAGCTCATTTCTAATCATAAATTATGTGATTGATCGGTTAATAGAGGAGTGTGGAGATGAAGATCTGAAGTTTGAAGAAGGAAATGAAGAATGGCACTCAGAGCTGTTCAATAGAGTTGATGTGATGCTCAAGGGAAACCTAGAAGATTATCTCAGATGCCAGACATATGAAGATGTTAAAGGACCATCAGTGGATGAAGAGCAGAGCAGATCCGAGGAAGGAAACAAGATAAGATTCAACAGAAATGATGAAGGTAGTGCCAAAAAAAAAAAAACATTTTCTCCCCAGAACGTTTAAAAACATGATCATAAGCTATAGTTTTAACAATCTAATACCTAATACTTGTCTAAATGTATTTTAGGTTTTCATATTTAGTTTGATTATAAGCCAGTTATAATTTTGCCGTATAAGACATTCTGTTTAAAAGGTAAAAAGACACATGGTTTATGCTAAAATAAAAATGAAAATAGTAACAAAAAAATGTAAAAACTCTATCCTTGCAAAAAGTATGCATGCACTCAACTAGGTTAAATTCTTATCCGGTCAGAAAATGTGCACAAACTACAATGGAAACACCCAATGCACAATAAAAATACATGTGACTTTGTGATGGGAAAGCACAACTGCACTAACCAATGAACCGATCTCTTTGCACAGCATCTGAAATGCTAGTTTTGTCAATCTAAAATGCTTGAGCCAATTCTCAAAGTGCTTTGTTATAATTAACTCCCAAATCTGTTCCCAAACAGCAGACTCCGAAAATAAGCTAACATGGCCGCGTTTCATCTGCACGCTCTGAACCTTTTACAGTAGCGAATAATATAATGTCTTATATGTATATGAACAAAAATGACATAGTATTGTAAGTTGTTTCCGTTGTTTTCCTATTAGAAAAAAAAACCTAAACAATCACGCCAGTGCCTCTTTTGTTTCATGCCAAATGAGAGATGTCGGTGCGTTTCAGTTTCTCTTTAAATTCGTTTTGGTAAGACTTTTGCATGTTGTTTATAATGAATGCCATTATAATGTGTGTTTTATTTTAGAAATTGTCTGTTTTATACCCTTTTACACCCTAGAATTATACCCTTTGGTACATGACATCAACTGTAGTGGACAGATATGCTTTCTGTCACAGAAAAAAAAAAAAAGTACAAGATAAATGTACAAGATAAATAAAATCTGGATGAAAGTGTTTCTGACATTCTATTTAGCTGAAAAATATTTTTTGTACCTGTAATTTAACATTTATTCCTGAGGCACATGGTGCATCCCCTTTTCTTGCTGCCATTTTGAATATATTATGTAACAACACTTTGGGGGTTTGCCAGTTGGTGGCTGGGACATGATGCTACATCTTAAATGGTTTAAAATGGCTTCCAAATAGCTGTCCACTGTAGTGACCATGATGTATCAGAGGGTTAAAATTAAAAAGGCCTACCAGTAATGCCATTGTGTAGCCACTAGGTGCCTGTATTAGTCTATATAAAATATGTAAATAATCCTTTTTTTTTTTTTTTTTTTTTTTTTACCTTACATTCATTTTGTTATGTTGTGTAGTCGGTTGTTTAGGAGAGTGTGGTAATAAGGAGACAGCTTTTTATCCTAAACCTTTCAACCATAAAAATGTAACCCATGATTAAATTTAGACACATTTTTAATGATTGCATATTATTCATCACATTATTAATGTCCTGTGTTCTGTATTTAGAAGTGACATGAGAGTTGACTTTATTTTCATTTGTGTTTACTGTTAATAGTTAAAATGTGTTTGTGTAAAATATAAAAGTAAATATATAAAATAAAATGAAAAACTAGGGGAAAGAGCCCAACCACATTGCATTCGCATTACCAATGCAGATCTAAATTTCTGAATGTAAGGATACAGCATGACTGTAAACACTCTTTTCTGATCTCTTCTTTTGTTTTCACTGTCAGCAAATGTCACGGAAAACCGAAGCTGAACCTGGTGTTGTGTGAAAGTGATGAACCACTTACAATCTCTGAGTCCAAGATTCTACAAGGGAAAGAGATAAAACCTGTACATCAGAAAGTGAATAGTGAAGTGTGTGAGAGGGGAGACGTGGAGCTTCAAGATCATGTGATCAATCTGGTGGAACTTCCATTTCTCAATGGTCCCTCAAAGAAAGTGATGCACCAGACTCTCTGCTGTGGGTATCTATAACTCTTTATCACCAAAGCAAAGTACATAGGATTATTACACCATAAAAAAAAAAAAAAAAAAAAAAAAAAAAAAAAAAAACATAATTTCTCTTCACAAAATTTTTTTTTATTTTTTTTCTCAAGTTGACTGAACTGAAAATTTTAAGGCAGACATTATTTTAAGTTGACTCAACAAAGTTTTTACAGTGTACAGACTAAATAGTGTTGTGCTGTTTTCAACTATCATTTTCCTAAAGTAAAGGTGCAGGTGATGTTCCTATGCACCTCAGTTGTACAGTTTGACAAAAAAATATCCAGCCAAACTGACACTGAGATCCAATAGCAGAAAGATCAGTTTCTAAAGAATGCAATAGAATCCTTACCATTTTGATGAACAGTCTATGTCAAATTCAATCTGAAAATATTATAAATATAACATCATTTTATGTAAAAATGCATGATCTTTTCTAAAATAATTGTGACTTCACAAGACAAATTAACATGCTAACTGCATCTAAACAATTTGGTACACTACACTCTAAAAAGATTAGTGCTTAATAGCACTAAAATTGGTTCATTGGCTATATGCAATAATATAGGGGAAACACTTTAAGTGCTATATAGCACCCGTCTTTAAAAGGTGCTATACAGCATCATGAGAGGAACCTCATTCTCCTCCTTGGAGTTGAAATGTTACTCTTTCATATTTTTTGCTTTTAATGGGAATTTACTACAATAGCAAAAGCTGTTTTGTTATTCTGAGGTCAAAAAGTCTTGTGTGGGGGCCCTAGAATATATCTGTATGGGGGGCTTTGGAGGCAAAAATGTTGAGAACCATATTATCTTCAGGAAATACACTGTATTTTAATGTTGTTTTTAATTCTTTTCCCATCCACAAAAAAAACAAAAAAAAAAAAAAAAGTGAGAGAGTTAAATAACTTTTGAGGAACTATACAGACTATAACTTTTTTGTGTAAATAATTCTCTTAAAACATTTGTAATGTTTTTCAGGTGCTCAAGGTGAAGAAAATGATCAGGAGGGGACTGTGTTGATTGGGAATATAGGAAATAGAAAGAGTGGTACAGAAAACACTATTCTGCGAATAAATAAGTTTCACAGCCAATTAAACACAGATCCAGAGACAACTGTTTGTCAGAAGGGAGTTGATGAAGTTGCTGGTCGATCAGTAGCTGTTGTTGATACTCCAGGACTCTTTGACATGACACTGTCAAATGAACAAGTGATGGGAGAAATAGTGAAATGTGTTTCACTGTCATCACCTGGACCTCATGTGTTTGTCATTGAGTTGAGTTTGGGAAGATTTAATAGAGAGGAGGTGGACACTTTGGATCTGATAGAGAAAACTTATGGTCCAAAATCTGATCAGTTCAACATCATTCTGTTCAACGAGGATATGTCCATGCAAGACTATATGAAGAAAATCAACTTTCCAGAACTGGAGAAGATGATCAGATATTGTGGAAACCAAAAAAATCAAGATACAACTCAAGAGGTTCAACTGTTAAACATGACAGAAGAGGTGAGAAATGTCAATGAGGGGCGATACATCACTAACAAGATGCTTAAGGAGGCAGAAATGGCCATTAAAACAAGAATTAACCAAATACTGAAAGAGAGAGAGAAAGAAATTCAGGCATTAAAAGCCAAATATAAGCTAGAAATAGAAAACCTGATAAAAAGGCTTGAGGAAGAAAAACAAAGAATAGATGAGGAGAAATTGAAAATGCAGAATCAATTTAGAGAAAAAGAGGAAAAACTCAGAACAGAGTTTGAAGAGAAAGAGAAAACAGAGCAGAAGAAATGAGAAAGTGAAAACCAGAAACGATCAGAAAAAGAAAAACAGCAAAGAGCTGAATTTCTTCAAAAAATAGAAGAAATTAAGAGAGATATTGAAAATTATAGATTACAGAATGAAAAACTGCAACAAGAAAGAGAAGATAAAGAAAAGATGATAAATGAACAAAAACAAGTTATTACACATTTACGGGTGAAACAAGAACAAGAAAGTAAAAAGAGAGATTTAGAGGAGAAACAGAGGATTGAAGAAGCAGAGGAGGAAAGACAGAGATGGGAGAGAAAAATAAAAGAGGCTGAAAATGAAAGAGACGTGATCAAAGAAGAATTTAAACAACAACAGAGACAATGGGAGGAAGAAAAGAAACAACAGATGAGAGAACGAGATGAAGAAAGAAAGAGAAAAGAGAAACATGAGGAACAACTGAGAGAAAAACAAGAAGAACTGGAGAAAATGAGAAAGACATTTGAAAGAGAGGTAAAAATAGAAAGACAGAAAGTAGAGGAGGAGAGACAGAAACAGAGAAGAAAAAGAGAAGATTATAAAAGACTAGAAGAAGAGAAACAAAAAGCAGATGAAGAGAATTAACATGCAAAAACAACTGAGAGAAAAAGAGGAAAAACTTAGAAAAGAGTTTGAAGAAAAAGAGAAAAAAGAAGCTATTATTGCAGAATTACAGATGAAACAAGAACAAGAAACTAAAAAGAGAGATTTAGAGGAGAAACAGAGGATTGAAAAAGTAGAGAAGGAAAGACAGAGATGGGATAGAAACATAAAAGAGGCTGAAAATGAAAGAGAAGTTATCAAAGAACAATTTAAACAACAGCAGATAAAATGGGAAAATGAAAAGAAACAACAGATGAGAGAACGAGATGAAGAAGAAAGAAAGAGAAAAGAGAAACATGAGGAACAACTGAGAGAAAAACAAGAAGAACTGGAGAAAATGAGAAAGAAATTTGAAAGAGAGGCAACAATAGAAAGACAGAAAGTAGAGGAGGAGAGACAGAAACAGAGAAGAGAAAGAGAAGATTATAAAAGACTAGAAGAAGAGAAACAAAGAGCAGATGAAGAGAAAATTAACATGCAAAAACAACTGAGAGAAAAAGAGGAAAAACTTAGAAAAGAGTTTAAAGAAAAAGAGAAAAAAGAATGTATTATTGCAGAATTACAGATGAAACAAGAACAAGAAACTAAAAAGAGAGATTTAGAGGAAAAACAGAGGATTGAAGAAGTAGAGAAGGAAAGAAAGAGATGGGAGAGAAAAATAAAAGAGTTTGAAAATGAAAACAAAGTGATCAAAGAACAATTTAAACAACAGCAGAGAGAATGGGAGGATGAAAAGAAACAACAGATGAGAGAACGAGATGAAGAACAAAGAAAGATAAAAGAGAAACATGAGGAACAACTGAGAGAAAAACAAGAAGAACTGGAGAAAATGAGAAAGATATTTGAAAGAGAGGTAGAAATAGAAAGACAGAAAGTAGAGGAGGAGAGACAAAAACAGAGAAGAGAAAGAGAAGATTATAAAAGACTAGAAGAAGAGAAACAAAGAGCAGATGAAGAGAAAATTAACATGCAAAACCAACTGAGAGAAAAAGAGGAAAAACTCAGAAAAGAGTTTGAAGAAAAAGATAAAAAAATATATATTATTGCAGAATTACAGATGAAACAAGAACAAGAAACTAAAAAGAGAGATTTAGAGGAGAAACAGAGGATTAAAGAAGTAGAGGAGGAAAGACGGAGATGGGAGAGTAAAATAAAAGAGGCTGAAAATGAAAACGAAGTGATCAAAGAACAATTTAAACAACAGCAGAGAGAATAGGAAGATGAAAAGAAACAACAGATGAGAGAACGAGATGAAGAACAAAGAAAGATAAAAGAGAAACATGAGGAACAACTGAGAGAAAAACAAGAAGAACTGGAGAAAATGAGAAATATATTTGAAAGAGAGGTAGAAATAGAAAGACAGAAATTAGAAGAGGAGAGACAGAAACAGAGAAGAGAAAGAGGAGATTATAAGAGACTAGAAGAAGAGAAACAAAGAGCAGATGAAGAGAAAATTAACATGCAAAAACAACTGAGAGAAACACAAAAAGAACTGGAGAAAATGAGAAAGAAATTTAAAAAAGAGGCAAAAATAGAAAGACCAAAGAAAGACAAACAAGATAAAGAAACGACGGGGGAGTTGGAGAGAAGAAAACAAGAAGATGATAAGAGACAAGAAGAAGAGATAAAGAGAAGAGAAACAGAGAGAACAAACCCAGAGAGAGAGTTGAATAAAATGATGGAGGAACCAGGCAAAACCAGAAGACAACATCATCAAATTAATGAAAGTACACAACTTCTACCAAAAGATGAAAACGTGCAAAATAGAACACGCTGTTGTCGATGGTGTGGTCGATGGTGTGGTCGATGGTGTCATCGATGGTGTTGTCCATGTTGTTGTCCATGCTGTGTTATTCAGTGATTGAAACTTTTATTTCTATCATTTCTGTTTAATGAAATTGTATTTAATTGGAATTGTCTTGCTAAAAAAAGAAAACACAAAAGTCAATGAGAAAAACTATAAAAGTTGTCATATAGCCTGTAATCTTATTACTCTGAGACTCATATTGTCATTTTCATACTTCATGCATACTTCTTAAGTAGCATTTAATAAAAGTCAAACATTTTTCCTTGACTGATTTTTTTAACAGACAACGGACACTGTCTGTATTTGAAATCCCATACTCTTTAAGTAGATACTTAATTTCAGTATTTACTTACAAGCACTAAAAGGGTATGTACTATGTAGCCTGAATGCGATCTAGACATCATCAGCATACTGACTTTGATGTGTGAACAACAACGCAACAACTTAAAAGATATAAGCGACAAGTCTATCCGTAAACATGTTGATACTGATGAAACTTGCTAATTTTGTGGTCTTGTAAAAAACAGCTGCCTATTTCTTTTGTGATTGTAGTATAACCAATACATTTTGTTTCTTATAATTTTTAACTCTAATAATATGACCCACAGTTTTATCCTTAAAGATATTTTTCATTATGAAAACCCAAAATCATTATCGTGTGAGTATGTTGTTAATTGTTATTTTATATGCATTTTTTAAACCCACAAGCAAAACTGGCCTTTATGTTGAATTTAAATCTAGTATGATCCTAAGTCATGCAGTGTATGATGGCCAGTTTTCCACTATTTACAATGTTGGTAAGTGTAGTGATGCATAGTTAGTCGACTATTAGGGGCAGCTCTAGAAAATCGCTACTGCATTCTTATATTATTTTTGCAGTAAGTTATTTTAATGTATTTTATTTTCAAACCCCGTTGTTATGGTCATGTAGTAGGCCACTCTTCTCTCTTCTCAATTTAATTCAAATGAGCTTTATTGGCATGGCAATTGTTACAATGTATTGCCAAAGCATAGTGATTACTTTGGATTTAAGACAGACATGTATATAAATAAATAAATAAATAAATAAATAAATATAACAAATTAGTTCCATGAATTATAGAATATAGATTTGTTGACTCCCTCTTTTTGTGACAGGCATCAGTGTATCTTGCTGCTAGTAAGACACCATCTTGTTTTTCTCCTAATAAATATTGAAGTTGTGTTTTCTTGTTTAACATACTGAAGTCAGAGTAAAGTGTTTCAAATTTGGGATAAAATGTGTTTCTAATTTCTTCATAGTTAGGGCAGGAGGTGAGGAAATGTTACTCTGTCTCCACTTCTCAATCATCAAAGTACAGACAGATGCGTCTCTCTTCGGGCATTTTGTGGGTGGATATTTCAGTGTCCTGATGCTGGATGTTGTTAGTTGTGTTAGTTTGCTTTTGCAGCTTCAGGACTGTCTGAATCAGGGGACTTTTTTCAGGATTCACTTCATGGTTTTTAAGGGCTTTAAAATGGTAAGAGTTGGGGTCGCTCATTTTTAGATGTTTCCAAATGTTAATGGCTCATTTCTCAATGAGTATTAGCAGAGGATATTGTCCTAATTCTGCCCTACATGCATTGTTCGGGGTATTCCTCTGTACTCTGTATTATCTCTTCTCTCTCTGTTCACAGTGTTTCCTTCTCCACTGGTACAGGCCAGGGTCCTAATCTTTTCTCATCAGCTAGAGTTCTTACTAGAACCAAAAAGCATTGTAGAGACAATAAATTCTTGCTAATTATTTATAAAGCCCTCAATGGTTTAGCTCCTCAGTACTTGAGCAAGCTCTTATCACATTATAGTTCCTCACATCCACTGCATTTTCGAAACTCTGGCAATTTGATAATACCTAGAATATCAAAATCAACTGCGGGCGGCAGAACATTTTCTTATTTAGCGCCCAAACTCTGGAGCAATCTACCTAACCTAACATTGTTTTTGGTGGCAGAAACACTCAGTTTAAATCTAGACTAAAGACCCATCTCTTTAACCTGGCTTACACATAACACATTAACACATTTCTAGAATTCAAATCCGTTAAAGAATTGTTAGGCTGCATTAATTAGGTCAACAGGAAACGGGAACACTTCCCACAACAGCAGATGCACTCGTTGCATCATCAGTGATGGAGTTTTGATTCCTTGCCACTGTCGCCTCTGGCTTGCTTACTTGGGAACACTTAATTTCCAGTGATATTGTATACTGTTTGAATTGAACTGAGCTGGATGACGACATCACTGAATTCAATGATAAACTGCCTTTAACTTAAAATTGTTTGCTTTTGCATTAGTGCCATACTACCATCCTATCTGATACTGTAAAGCTGATTTGACACAATATGTATTGTAAAATGCACTATATAAATAAAGGTGACTTGACTTGGCTTCCTCTTCCCTCTGGCTCCACCTTGGTCTGACATCACCCTCACTCTACCATGGACTTTCATCCCTTTGGCTTTGCTCCCTCACTCCCACTGGCTCTGTCTTCTTTCCCTCCACCAGCTTCTTGTTCAAGTCAAATGCAAGGCTTTAACAACTTTCAAGAGGCAACTTTTAGGAAATCATTATCTTGTGAGTATGTTGTTAATTGTTATTTTATATGCATTTAAAAAAAAAAAAAAATCCACAAGCAAAACTGGCTTAAATATCCTTTATGTTGAATTTAAATCTAGCATGATCCTTTTTTTCATCCAGTTTTCCTCTGTCATTATTTACAAAGTTGGTAAGTGTATGATGGTACTGTCTGGTACTGTCCCTACTGCGTTTAAAACTGCAGTAATAACACCCACTTTGAAGAAATCAGGTACAGACCCTAAGAATTTTGATAATTATCGCCCTATTTCAAATCTGCCGTTTTTGTCAAAAATTCTTGAAAGGACTGTTGCACATCAGCTCCAAAGTCATCTTTCTAGTAATTGTTTATGAGCAGTTCCAATCAGGGGTTTGCCCCTATCACAGTGTTGAGACTGCCCTTGTAAAGATATCCAATGATTTACTATTAGCTGCTGATTCTGGGCTTCTATCAATACTTATACTTCTTGATCTTAGTGCAGCATTCGACACTATTTCACACTCCATAATCTTAGGCAGATTAGAATCTATTGGAATTACTGGTACGGCTTTAAATTGGTTTCATTCCTATCTTACAGATCACATTCAATTTGTACAGCTCAAACAGTTTAAATCAAAACACACTTGTGTTGTCACTGGCATTCCACAGGGTTCTGTCTTGGGACTACTTCTGTTTCTTATCTACCTTTTACCAATTGGCACCATTTTTAGGAAATACGGTCTCAATTTTCATTGTTATGCTGATGACACCCAGCTTCATCTATCTTCTAAACCTTCCTCAAAGTTTCCTCCTTCTGCTCTTGTTGAGTGTCTGGCTGAATTAAAAACTTGGTTTTCAAGTAATTCTCTTGAATATTTAACAATAACAATATCTAAGTTAAATATCGTCGCTGTCGGGCGGAAACCTCGTATGTCCACATTTTGTACATTTCATATTTTTTCACAAATCGATGCTATTGGTCAGTGCCCACGTGGATCTGTAATTTTTACAAATTATTAACCAATCTAAAGTGTTGAAAATAGCTTGAGAGCAAATCTCTTAACTCATTTGAACACTTCAACTGTCTGAGAAGAGCTGGTATCTCCACCTTTTCTTCACTCCGCTGGAGCGTCTGGGCATATGCAAGTCGTAATGATTTAAAAGGCAAAAGTCTTCCGCTGGCCGCTGTTCGTAAAAAAAAACAAAACAAACAAACTGATATTTAACGAACAAAAAAATGCTCCAAAAGTTTTTCTAAATTAACTTAATAAGAAAACGAAACGAAATATAACCACTTTGGCATTACATACAAAACGTAACTATGTTAATAGCTGAAACAGTAGTATAAGCTGTTCTGGAAGAATTAAGGGGAAAAAAGTTTTTTGTATTGCATCATAGCTCTTAAACCTTTAAAATAGAGTTTAGGAAGATGTATGTAACCACAGTCGTTAGCTTTGGTTAACTATTGAAGCCTTTTCTCTTGTCAAAAGGCTCAATGCGACCGCAGACTTTGTTTGCCTGCAGATTAATTTCCGCCTATTAGACAGTTTATCGCTTTATTTTGGTATTGCATCACTCATAGCTCTAACGTTTAAAATAGAGTTTAGGAAAATGTATGTAACCACAGTCGTTAGCTTTGGTTAACTATTGAAGCCTTTTCTCTTGTCAAAAGACTCAACGCGACCGCAGACTTTGATGAACACTGCTGGCAGCAGCGAAGTCTGTATCTGTACCATTCTTATCAATGACAGCGTAAGCTCGTATCTCCCTGCTCCCAAGTCATAAAACCTCGTATCTCCGATAAAACATGATTTTGGGGAAATGTTGTCTTAATGTTGGTACACAACAGTGTATAATAGCAATATATGGTATAATACCAACTTTAACGATAAAATATTTAATAACTCAAAAAATATGCAGTTTTTTTCATTTCCTGAAAAATGACGGTTTTGGAGATACGAGGATTCCGCCCGACAGCGACGATATTTCGTCTGTGATAATGGACAATCTTCGTGTTACCCTGTCTAACCAGATAAAAAAACTTGGGTGTCATCTCTGATAAAACGTTGTCTTTTGAAGCACATATCAATAGTGTTGCCCATTCTGCATTCTTTCATATAAGAAACATCAATCGTTTGTGTTCTATTCTTTCGCTGAAGAGCACTGCTACACTTGTGCATGCTCTTGTAACATCACGAATAGATTACTGTAATGCTTTGTTTTATGGGCTTCCTTCCAAGTCTCTTCACAAATTACAGTTGGTACAAAATGCTGCTGCTCGAGTTATCACCAAAACTTCCATTTCTGAACATATCTCTCCTGTTCTACAAAATCTGCATTGGCTTCCAGTTAAATTCTGTGTAAATTTTTAAATTCTACTTTTAACATATAAAGCACTTAACAACCAGGCTCCTTCCTATCTTTTGGACCTTCTTCATATATACGCTCCTTCACGTACTTTAAGATCGGCTTCTTCCACGCACACAAACAACTTCCATGGGGGTCATGAGTGCTTAGTTATGCGGCTCCCCTTTTATGGAACTCACTTCCTCCAGAAGTTCACAATAGTCCAAGTCTTGCAAGTTTTAAATATTGTCTTAAGACGCATTTGTTCAAGTCAAGTCAAGTAAAGTTTATTTGTATAGAGCTTTTCACAAAGCAGCTTTACAGCAAATTAAAGTTTGTACAATAATTAAAGTTTGTTAAATTAAAGTTTGTACAATAATTAAAGTTTGTACAATAATCAAAGTTTGTACAATAACGTTTGTTAAATTAAAGTTTGTACAATAATTAAAGTTTGTTAAAGCTTGTACAATAATTAAAGTTTGTACAATAATTAAAGTTTGTACAATAACGTTTGTTAAATTAAAGTTTGTACAGTAATTAAAGTTTGTTAAATTAAAGTTTGTACAATAACGTTTGTTAAATAAAAATTTGTACAATAATTAAAGTTTGTTAAATTAAAGTTTGTACAATTTGTACAATGTTAACAGAAATTATTATGTTGCAATCAAATCACTGTAGTAAAATTCGGTAGTGATGTATGGTGTTTCAGGGCTGATATCATCTAAAGTCCTCCGAGGGGTTGGCATCATCATCTCTTCTTAGGTGTTCCTGATCCAGACTGTAGCTTGTGTAATTCCTAGTTACCACAGTATGTCAATCCCATGGAAAACAGAGAACAAATAGGAACATAATTAGCATAGCTGGTGTTCAAACCAAGCAAAAGGACTTGTTCGAACAGAGCTAAAGATTAATAATGTGCAACTGATCAGATATAACTGCAGTAAAAGATTATGAGATGCATTATGTGAATGCTTGGCTAAAAAGATGCATCTTTAATCTAGATTTAAACAGAGAGAGTGTGTCTGAACCCCGAACATTATCAGGAAGGCTATTCCAGAGTTTGGGAGCCAAATGTGAAAAAGCTCTACCTCCTTTAGTGGACTTTGCTATTCTAGGTACTACCAAGAGTCCTGAGTTTTGCGAACTTAGGGAACATGATGGATTTGTTCAGGCAGGCTTTTATGTGATTTTCCTTGTGTGTTGTTGTATTGGATTTTATTGTTTACTATTATTGTTTTATGGCTTTGTAAGGTGTCCTTGAGTGTCATGAAAGGTGCCTATAAATAAAATGTATAATAATAATAATGATAATAATGTAGTCTATTAAATATACGTCCTTGAATGTGTGCATTTTTGTAACGTATCCTATTTACTTTTCACTTCTATCAATGATGTGACGTTTCAGATGTGTCCGAAATTACAAATACATATACATATACTTGATTTTTTTTTTAGCAAAATTATTGCTATAGGGACAGTTTGGCAGTCGCTGGATATTGGTAGGGACACGTCCCGTTCCAATCCTATGCCCATTCATTCAAATCAAACAGTGACAGAGATTGAGCATACCCAGTACAACTAGATTAATTTTATTCTGTTGACCTGACTTGAGAGTTTAACTATTACTTTTAGTTTTCAAACTGACAACATCAAGTTCAAGGAAAGAAAAAAATATTGTACACACAGAGCTATATACATATTGTTAGCTAAAGATCTATAAAGATTGTACTTACAGAGCTATAAACATATTGTTATCTGGTTACAACAACATCTTTACAGTCTTTATAGTCTTTTCATTATAGATAGCTACAGGCCAAGATTTGCCATGTGATGCCATGTGATGTTCCTCAGTTTACTAGGATTCATTTGTAACTTGCATGCAGTAGGCAGCTGACTTAAAAAGTATAACCAAGTACTGAAATTAGTTACTTTTTTAGTAATATTGTAATGTATTACTTTTAAAACTATCTTTTCCCAAGACTGCTTACAATGCAACGATTTATAAGATATAAGTGACAAGTCTATCTGTAAATATCTTGATATTGATGAAACTTGCTCATTTTGTGGTCACATCTACCTATATTTTTTTTTGTGATTGTAGCATAACTTTTTGATTTTGGTTCTTATATTTTTAACCCTACTGACCCACAGTTTTATCCTTAAAGATATTTTTCATTACGAAAACCCAAAATCATTATCTTGTGAATATATCTTTATTTTATATGCATTTTTAATCCACAAGCAAAACTGGTTTAAATGTCCTTTATTTTGATTTAAATCTAGTTTCACCTCTCATGCACGATTTTAGAACACATATTGTTTTCATTTGTCAGTCATCTCCTAGAAACAAGACACATGTTTCTGTGTGAGTTGGTTGTGATTGGAATTACTTTAAAGTAGTTTCCTTCTCCTAATCTTTTCTCATTCTCCTATTCTGCCAGCTCTCCCCAGTCACTGGCACAACTACAGTCTACTGACCTTCCAGATTCACCAATGGCAATGGCATAATTCTCAGTTAAAAAAAATATATATTTTAAATGCTTTCACTCTATTTTAATATGAAATGTTGAATTTATTGAAAAATAATATATAAATAATTAAATACAAAAATATATATGAATTCCAATAAAAATAGCTTATTAAAATTGTATAAATATTGTATATTATCATAAAATCTCCTCAAAATTCTAAATAATAATCAAAAAATATTATTGAACAAAAATGTATTGCATTGATTTTCCTGGAAAAAAAAAGAAAAGTTACATTTCAAGGCTTCGGTCATTCTTGACCTTGAAGAAGATAAGTCTCCCAAACGAAGAGGGCCAGAGGTTAAACATTGTGAAACGTTGTATCACTGTTTGTCATTACAATACAATGTTTTACAAATGAACTACTTTTAACTTAACAAATAATCAAATAAAATACTAAATGGAAATTAAAAATTTAGAATTCACATTTTTTAAAGGTATTTGGTTAGGCAGCTTTACAGCATTACGGATGGGTGTCTCAACTCTATTTGGGTACTGTTTCAACTGTACCCCACATGGGTACAGTTGGAACAAAAAAGCTTCCTGTGTTCATTGTGGCAAATATGACCTACTTATGGATGTTAATAAATATTAATATTTTAGTAGACAAGTAAGGGAAATGTCATAGGAAAAATAATTTCTTTTCAGTCCCTAGTTTTGGTGTGGTAAAGGAAAAAGTGTACCAACTGTCTACCCTATTATGAATGCTGTTTCATTAAACTAGCTGACTATTAATACACACTGTTTAAGTCAGTGATATTTGCTTAACGCTATCTAATGCAGTGGTTTTCAAACCTGTCCTGGAGGCACCCCTGCTCTGCACATTTTGCATGTCTCGCTTATCTAACACACCTGATTCAAATCATCACGTCATTAGTGGAGACTCCAAGACTTGATTTGGGTGTGTCTAATAAGGTAGGGTGACCATAACTTAGTTTTCAAAAAAGAGGACGTCGAACGGGGATCCTAGTTTTGGTGTCAAAATATGTCATTTTCATACCAAAACTACATATTTTACAGTCACCGTTATGCACATTGATCATAAACACAGCTAAAAACCCTTCTACAGTGGCCATCCTTCACAAAACTAATGTCTACCACAGTTTTATCACAGGTAGAATGCAAAATGTTTCAATACAAGCATTTCAGTCAAATGGATTTTTTGCAATATTTCAAACTTTCAACCCACAGGAGAAAATCAACCCGCCGCAACAGTTTAAAATCAGCTCAATTCCGTGGAAGAAATGCGGATTTGGCAACCCTACATCCAACACGAGCTGCATCCAAACCCACTAAACATTGGACGTCGGATAGACGTGCAGATCATGTTTATATTGGGTCCGTCGGTCCATGACCAATTCTGGACATCTATTCGACGTCCAAACTAGGTCTACTATTTGGACGTCCAACCATGACCCAACTTGGACGTCATTTTGACGTTCAACATTTGATCTGGGTTTTTTTGGACGTCATTTGGACGTCTATGGCAGTTGCAGTAAATGTGTTTTACAAAATAGAGCCTATCAACATGATTATACATATGAATACAGATTATTTATAAACAAACAAGATTTATTATCTGTATGACTATTTATTTATTTGGTAGACCATATGTCAAAAATGACATGGAAAAGACGTCACTACAACGTCACATTGCGCAGTGGGAAGCGTTTTAACTCTGCATATTGGTAGCGACTCCGTGGTGCGAGAAAATTATATTCAATATTAGAATGTTTGCGGGAGCGGGATTAAGAAAACAGTCCCGTGCAAGGCTTTAATACAAAAACGCACACAATGAATAGTGACTGTAGAAAGCAAAAGCCGAATCCTGGACATTTTGGGCGATTTAGGAATCCCGGCCGGACGCATTTTTTTAAGTCCAAAAAGAGGACATGTCCGGGGAAAAGAGGACGTATGGTCACCCTATAATAAGGGAGACATACAAAATGTGCAGGGCAGGGGTGCCTCCAGGACAGGTTTGAAAACCACTGATCTAGTGCATTGGCATCGGTAATGTGCTTGATACTTAACTCATCATGTGTATTTTACTTCTAAAGGTTATTTATGCAACCTTTTATCTGGACAATGACAACATACCTAAACTTCAGGTTTTGAAGATATGCTGTACTGCACTAAAGGGGCACGCTGCTCTTCTCAGCTGCTTCTTAAAGAAGAACTCCCATTCATTGCTTCTCTTGTTCTGTAAGGACATGCTGCCCCAATCTATGCTATTTCAGAAGATCTTGCTTTAAAGCTATCAGGGTATGCAGATTTTGCTTCCCAGTTAAGGCTTATCTAGTGTGTCAGTATCATTTTGTTTCTAGACCTGCTTGTTGCTTAAGCTATTGGTTGTTACTGCAAGTGTTGATACCCAGTTAAACTTTTTTCATCTGGTATTGGGAATGCTATTTCTTTGAAGTTTCTCTGATTACTGTAACTTGCTATGATTAAGGAATTTTGTCTATGCTCAGGCAGTTTGTCAGATTGAGGACACATAACACAACAAGCACAAATGTCAATGGGAGGCGACAAACCTGTAAACTGTTGAGTTGATTTACTGAGTTATTATATGCTGTTGTTATAGAGTTTTTAAACTGATGTCGAAGCTTTAGGCTAGGTAAAATCTACAATCTCTGAACTAGTTTGTTTGCTTGTTTCTATGACTGCAGTGCGCTGTGTTGCAACTGGCAAACTAGACTGCCAGTTCTAGCTGCAAAGAAGAGCACCCCTTTTCTGCACTCTCCTTCTAAGGCGTTTCAGTTAGATTGCTGACAGCATTTGGTTGAGGGGGCTTTCAGCATATGGTTTGTTTTGGGGGGTTATTTATGCCATCCCTGCTCCTATCCATGCTAGGCTGCATTGTTGGGCAGGGCGTGTTTGCCCAGAACAGAACCATACCCCCAACCTAAAATGTATGCAAATTGTAAATTATTTGATGATAGTGGTCCTGACAAAAATGAAACTAGTGAAACTGAAAATTAAATGAAAAGATTTAATTGCTGTATTAAATTTAGACCAGCTCATGTTAAACCATACCTTTTTACAGCATTTCTCACTACAACCAATCACACACAACTGTTTAGAATGCTGTGGCCAATCAGAGGTGTTCAGATAGTCATTGCCAAAACTCTGTTTTGTTCAGACTGAAACTCACAAACTCCCTCATCATAAGCAAAGTGCAGATGTACAAACTATGTAAGTAAGAAATTCATTTATCATACAGTGTATGGACAGCTTCATTGATTATAAGTAGTTATGAGTGCTTACAGTTTTTTTCAATTGCTAACAAGCGTTTACCATTTACATTTTCATTTACATTTAGTCATTTGGCAGACGCTTTTATCCAAAGCGACTTACAATAGAAGCAATCAGAGCAACAAGACAGCGACAGTGTATAAGTGCTGAGGCAAATTTCAGTTAGATAAACATGATAAGTCTTGCAAGTTTTTTTTTTTTTTTTTTTTTTTTAAATAAGTATATAGAAAAACTGAAAGGAGTAGGAAAGTGCTAGTGTCAATTGGTCAAGTGCTGGCGAAAAAGATGGGTTTTCAGACGTTTTTTGAAGATGGCCAATGACTCAGCTGATCGAATTGAGATGGGTAGGTCATTCCACCAGCTGGGAACAGTCCACAAAAAGGTCCGTGAAAGTGATTTTGAGCCTCTTTGGGATGGCACCACAAGGCGTCGTTCATTTGCAGAACGCAAGCTTCTGGAGGGGACATAAGGTCCAAAACTTAAAGTACTTTTTCTAAACTCTTAACACAGCAACACACCTACATCACACAATTAGCCAAATAGTTACTTTTCTCTCCAAAACCACATTTTCTTACATAAATTCAAACTCTACATTTCAAAATGCTTAATACCTTTTTCTACATATTCTAACTCTATAAAAACACAGCAAACCTTTTTTTTTTAAACCGAGTCATTCGGTCAAAACTTGCACTAGCACTAGTTTCTATCCAACAGAAACATAGTCAATCATAGCACAGTGATTGTCAAAATACTAACAGCTGATGGCTTTACAAAAACTGCATTACTTATCATGTTTCTGTTCTACCTGCATATAATAGATATAAAATTATTGTTATTATTTTTATTTTTATTTTTTTTAGTCTTCAGTTTGCCTTCAACGAAACCCATTTTACATTTTAAATGTTTACATTTTACAGTTTTTTTCAATTGCTAACAAGCGTTTACCAATACTTAAAGTACTTTTTCTAAACTCTTAACACAGCAACACACCTACATCACACAATTAGCCAAATAGTTAATTTTATGTCTAAAACTGCATTTTTTTAAATAAAATCAAACTCTACATTTCAAAATGCTTAATACCTTTTTATACTTATACTAACTCTATAAAAACACAGCAAACCTTATTTAAAACCGAGTCATTCAGTCAAAACTTTAGCCCTAGTTTCTATCCAACAGAAACATATAGTCAGTCATTGTACAGTGATCATCAAAATACTAACAGCTGATGGCTTTACAAAAACTGCATTCAGTTCTACCTGCATGTAATAGATAATAGAAAACAATTAAAATTGAATCCATTGTTGTTGTTTTTTTAAATTTGGCCTTCAGTTTGCTTTCAACTGAAATCCATTTTCATTTTAAAGTGTTGAATGTGTTCTTTCTTGTCAACATATATCTAAAACTTTGAGTTGACTCATTACTTTACAAAATGTACAATAGAAAAAGATATAACCTATGCAGAAATTCAGTTGGAACCTTGATTGAAATTGCTTTCCAGTGGGTGATGGTTGGATATGGATGGTGTCCCCATGGTAGCTGATGCCAGTGATCAACGAAAATTCCAACATAGTCTTTGGTTACAATTTTGCCACAGAATATAAAGGGTAAAGGGCATTCTTGGAATTGTGAGTTTACATATTGCAATTCAGACTTCATCAGTATTGTGAGCAAAAAAGTCACAATTACCCTTTACCCTTCATATTCCATGGCAAAAGGGAAACAACAAACACAAAACTGCAAAGTTCAACACATATTCTTACTTCTCTCCCCTACCTCTTCTTCTCCCTTTTTCTAATCCAACTACTCCTCTACCTCCTACAACCATTTCTCTGCCTCTCCTAGGCATTTTCTCTCTTTCTGATTCTTTGTGTTGTTCTGCATCCACAAAACCAATTCAAAGAGGTCTTTTTACTCTATGTTGATGTAATGGATATAGCTTCAACACCTGTCTATTCCTCCAACTGAAATTGCAATATATTTTTAAATATTTAATTAATCTGTTACCTAAATATGCTTATCAGTTGTAACAATATTTAAAATAAAGATATTTTCAATCATTTTGAGCTGCTGTTGTTGCAGAAATAGAGGCTTTATACTGTATTTAAGATTTGGAACAAGAACAGTTGTAATGTATTATAATATTTGCATATTTGTAGTTATAGCTATTAAGAGTATGATGATTTATAACACACAATGAACACATCCACTTAAGTAACCATGAATTATACTTCTCATAGTTATAATGTGTTATAAGTCTAATTTCTCGCCATTTTACTTGTTACTTTACTTAAAGCAGACAAAGACCACTTATAAGTAGTATTAATAACAATAATAATAATAATATTTTTTTTCCCTCAAACATCCAAAAGATCAGGTATCAGAACATTTGAATGTATAATATGACACATTTGTTTTCAACTATTTTTATTGTAATCTCAGTTTGATTATTTTGATGGTACCATTTTGACAGCTGTTGATAAGTTGCTCTGCAACTACATGTCATCTAGCAGTATTTATTATTAGTAGTATGCTAAATGTATGCTTTATATTATTTACACACTTTTAGTTGCCCAAAAGACAAACTGATTATACGTAACTTTGACCTACCCTAACCTTAACCTAAGTCTACTAATACTCTAAGGAGTGTTAGTTGACATGCAGCTGCAAAGTTGCTTATAGTCAATAGACTAAGGGGACCATCAAAATAAAATGTAAAAAAATAAAATAAAATAATATGATATAGTCCATTATAAATGTAGATTTAATATGGTGTTCATTGTGTGTTATAAATAATCATACTATAAAAATTTAACCTCAATTACGTAAGTATTATAATGTACTATAATTGTTGTTATGATTATTCATGAGATGGTGTAACATATTATAATGTTTTTTTATAATGCATTATGCATTCATTATAATGCCTTAAGAATACCCTTATAATGTATTATAAATACGGGCTTCATAGAAAGTATGAAAAGAAAATATTTGCATTTTAGAAACATGGTAATTGACTGCATATTGTGTGAAAACAACACAAACTGTGTTAATGGCATGGTCACAACATACAGGTGTTGTGCTAATAGTGTTTAGAGTTTTGAAAATGTAACTACAGATTGGACAAACGTATGTTAGCAGTTGAAAAAAACTGTAAACACTAGCTGGAAGCTAGCTAGCTATCTTGACTGTGCTCATTTAGAGTGGTCTGGTTAGGGGGAGCTTTGACACAATTCGAACACTGAAGAGATCTATAGTTTTTTGTATGCTTATTGGCTGCACTTTGTTCTGCACTATGTTCCACCACTTTAAGACAAATGGATATATTGTTGTTGTGTTTTCATATTTACTAGATTATAAGCTAGATACAGCCTATTTGAGTTCACAGTGAATGTTCTTCGACTTTTATACATAACAATTTTGCTTATGAATAAATATTGATTTGCTGAAAGCAGTTATTTTGAGTTAGATGCCAAAATGTTCTCCTCCTATTCAAATGTGACATTAAAGGGGTGCATACACATTTCTTTTTTTTTTCTTTTCTTCTTTTTCCCCCCTGTGGTATTGAAAATGGGTGAATGGGGTTCAAACCTTTGTCACTTTTTTCACCTGGGGGTCATCAGTAGTCTGCACTCTGCAGTCCACGTTGCTAATTACAGTTTTTTTTCAATTGCTAACAAACTTTTGTCCAATCTGTAGTCACATTTTCAAAACTCTAAACACAATTAGCACAACGTGCGTCTGTTGTGACCATACCATTAACGCAATTTGTGTTGTTTTCACACAATATGCAGTCAATTACCATGTTTCTAAAATGCAAACATTTTCTTTTCGTACAAGCTCAGCCACAACCAAAATTATGGGTCTTTTTAGTCTTTTTTGCAAATGCTTAAACACATCATGTCACAAATGAAGACCTAATGTTCTCAACCTTAAATACAGTATAAAGCCTCTATTTCTGCAACAACAGCAGCTCATAATGATTGAAAATATTTCTATATAAAATATTGTAACAACTGATAAGCAAATTTAAATAACAGATCAGTGACATATTTAGAAATAGCTGATTCCAGTCTCACTAAGAGGAATAGTCAGGTGTTGAAGCTATTTCCATTACATCAACATAGAGTAAAAAAGACATCTTTGAATTGGTTTTGTGGATGCAGAACAACACAAAGAATCAGAGAGAGAAAAAATGCTTTGGAGAGGGAGAGAAATAGTTGTAGGAGGTAGAGGAGTAGTTGGATTAGAAAAGGGAGAAGAAGAGGTAGGGGAGAGGAGTAAGAATGTGTGTTGGACTGCATTTTATGTTTGTTTTTTCCCCTTATGTGGAATGAAAGCTTATTTCTTCCACAGAATATAAAGGGTAAAGGGTATAGATACAAAATTCACAGTTACCCATTACCCATATTATGTGGCGAAACTGTAACTAAAGACCATGTATGTTGGAAGTTTTGTTGATCACTGGCATCAGCTACCATGGGGGCACCATCCATTTCTAAACCCTAACCACTGGAAAGCAGTTTCAATCAAGGTTCCAAGGCAAACTCAAGGCTAAATAAAAACAAAACAATGGATTTTATGTTATCTATTATATGCAGGTAGAACTGAAACATGACAAGTAATGGAGTTTTTGTAAAGCCATCAACTGTTGGTATTCTGATGATCACTGTACTATGACTGACTATATGTTTCTGTTGGATAGAAACTAGTGCTAAAGTTTTGACCGAATGACTCGGGTTTTGAATAAGATTTGCTGTGTTTTTATAGAGTTAGTATATGTAGAAAAAGGTATTAAGCATTTTGAAATGTAGAGTTTGAATTTATTTAACAAAATGTGGTTTTGGACAAAAAATTAACTCTTTGGCTAATTGTGTGATGTAGGTGTGTTGCTGTGTTAAGAGTTTAGAAAAAGTACTTTAAGTACTTGAAAAAAACTGTAATCGGGGGAATGCGAGAAATGACAGTTTCCAATAATTTTAATTTAACATTAATATAAAAATAAATGATATTAAAAGTAATCACTTTAGTAATCTAAAATACTTTTCATAAATGCACGCACACAGGTGTTCTTTGAGACAAAACCACATCCCGTTTGTCTGTAACAGAAATTGCTGCGGTTTGGTGCATTTGCAAACTGAGTGCAAACTCTATCACATTATCATGAAACTTTGAGATGTGACACTTTTTTTCTTTTTTACCCTAAAAACGTCAAAGGCTGGATGGTAAAATGGAGCACAGTGAAGGTATGTTAGTTTTTCTTTAAAACTCTCTTTAAAATGTTAAGATCCACTGTAAGGTTACTACTGTTTGTGTGTAGTTATGCTAGCATTTATTGGTATTCTTCTTAGACAAAACTATAAAAACACTTGAGGAATGTAGTAAATATTTGCATAGCTTTTTCACAGTAAATTTTGCTTATTATACAATTGAAATTTGCCAGGAAAATGCTTCCATGAAATATCATTTTAGTGTCTGTTTGTGTAAAAGCAGCATATCTGTTACTTTAAAAAGCTAATTTGATATATGTTTTTTATATATATACATACATATATATATATATATATATATATATTTAAATCAAAAAGATCTTTTGCAGTGTGTGATGCATAGTTTATCCCCATCAACATCCCCCTTTTATATGAGACTGTGGATAATAAATGCCTGGAAAAAAATGCTATAAAGGAAGTGCCTTTATGAATTATCTAAATGTCTTCAATGGTTTCCTTGGGGTTGGGTTGGTGATATAATTTCTGTAATAGTAATTAATCTAGATTCTGAGTCATTTCAAATGATGTGTGCATATTAATGCATACCAGATTAAACCGTTTTTGTGTTTATGTGTGTGCGTTTAGTAGTGCGCAGTTGCAGTCCAGGCTTTGAACGTCCCAACAGTAAGTCAATATGAAAATTTGGAGACATTATATAGACTTATAATGTTTGTTAGATTTAGCTCACATTTAGGTATACATTTTTTTTCCCTAAAATATGTTTAAGTAGGTACACACACACACACACACACACATATACATACAGGTGCATCTCAATAAAAATAGAATGAATTAAAATATAAAATGGGTTTTGTTGAAGGCAAACTGAGGACAAAAAAAACAACAACAAAAAAAACAAAACAATGAATTTTATATCTATTATATGCAGGTAGAACTGAAACATGACAAGTAATGCAGTTTTTGTAAAGCCATCAGCTGTTAGTGTTTTGACAATCACTGTGCTATGATTGACTATGTTTCTGTTGGATAGAAACTAGTGCTAAAGTTTTGACCGAATGACTCGGTTTTGAATAAGTTTTGCTGTGTTTTTATAAAGTTAGTATATGTAGAAAAATGTATCAAGCATTTTGAAATGTAGAGTTTGATTTTATTTAAGAAAATGTGGTTTTGGTCAGAAAATTAACTATTTGGCTAATTGTGTGATGTAGGTGTGTTGCTGTGTTAGGAGTTTAGAAACAGTACTTTAAGTATTGGTAAACACTTGTTACCAATTGAAAAACAACTGTAATTGGAGGGCCAGCTGAATATGTTTATACTGCAATCTAGTGGCCACACAATGGTATAATAACCTTATTAGGATTAATTGGAGCCACATGTTCTTTTATTATTGAAGAAACTGATGCTGTTAAAGAATCTCAATTCACCTGTTGATTATTATCAGGTGCATACAACAAATAAACCACCTAGATACATTTATTCTGCTCAACTGCACACCTTCAAGCATCTATCAAGTTTGTGAAGAATGCTGTGAAGAATGGTGTGCGCTAATAAAGAGTTCTTATTATACATCCATCAAATACTTTTACTTCAAACTTGCAAAAATCCCAGCCTCAGCCAGATCAGAAGTACCACTAGGTAGAAACCTATACATTAGAGCCTGATGAAAATGCTTATTTTAAAGAAAGACGTCAGATGGATTTAGAGGCTTTTGCTTCTGAACTCTTCATATCTCCTCATCAATCAGACATTATTTGGGGTTGCTAACAGACAGTTATTAGCACCTAAGTAACTTTGCATTGTAGATTTAATGCTACAGGTCTTTATTATCTGAAAAATGTTCATATACTGAGTGAATGTGTTTTGTGTTCCAGTGAGAGATCTGAGGATTGTTCTGCTGGGGAAGAATGTGTTAGAAAAAAACAGAGTGGGAAACTTACTCTTAGAAACAGATGTGTTTAAGAGTGAAGACCCTTCTGATGATACATTCAATCTGCACAGTGAGAGATTCAGTGGAACAGTGATGGACAGACATGTGATGATCATCAACAGTCCTCAGCTGCTTGAGCCATATCTGTCATTCTCTGACATCAAACAGGCAGTGAGAGAGTGTATGAAACTGTCTGCTCCAGGACCTCATGTGTTCATCTTCGTACTGCAGTATAATGATTTTAATGAGTTAAATGGACACAGAGTAAAATATGTGCTGAAAGAATTCAGTGGTGAGGCAATTAAACGCACTATAGTGATCACGACTGATGAAGAATCATACAGATCAATGTTAAGTTCTATGATCAAGAATAAAGCAATACATCAGTTAATAAAGGAATGTGGAGGAGGACATCTGCAGTTTGATGAAAGAAAAACAGAATTGCAATCTAAGATATTCAGGAGGATTGATAAGATATTTAAGGAAAGCCAGGAAAAAAATCTTGCACGGGAGATATATCGAGGCATTAAAGGAAAATCAGTGGTTGAAGAGCAGATCAGATCCTGTGATTCCGTCATATCAGAGGAAGAAAAAAAGGAGCGATCTCAAAAAGATGATGGAAAACCCAAAAAGGGAAATAAAGACAGAAGTAATGAAGGTAAAGTCTACTTTGAAATACTTTTCTCTTCAGAATGCATTTTAGTAACAAGAAAACTGATACTTTGTCTAATAAAATGACATGCTCGTCATGTTAGATTGGTAAAGCGCCAGTGAATTTAGAGTGACAGCAATCAGAAGTACTATTAACAAGAGTGGCAAAATAAATGCAAATTTTAAAGAAATTATATGGCTTAATTCTATGTTAATTCCAATTCAAATCATGGTTAATTTCTGTTTCTGTATATTTATATTTTTATACATTTCTGTTTCACACACACACACAAACAGTTACATCTTTTGCATCAGTGTGTCATCAGGAAATGTGATTACATTATATATTATACAGCTTGTATAACAGTGTACATTTGCCGTCCCCTCAAAATAACTCAACACACAACCATTAATATCTAAACCGCTGGCCACAAAAGTGAGTACACCCCTAAGTGAAAATGTTCAAATCGGGCCCAATTAGCCATTTTCTCTCCCCGGTGTCATGTGACTCATTAGTATTACAAGGTCTCAGGTGTAAATAGGGAGCAGTTGTGTTAAATTTGGTGTTATCGCTCTCACTCTCTCATACTGGTCACTGGAAGTTCAACATGGCACCTCATGGCAAAGAACTCTCTGAGGATCTGAAAAAGAATTGTTGCACTACATAAAGATAGCGTAGGCTATAAGAAGATTGCCAAGACCATGAAACTGAGCTGCAGCACGATGACCAAGACTATACAGCGGTTTAACAGGACAGGTTCCACTCAGAACAGGCCTCGGCATGGTCAACCAAAGAAGATGAGTGTACATGCTCAGCATCATATCCAGAGGTTGTGTTTGGGAAATTGACATATTAGTGCTGCCAGCATTGCTGCAGAGATTGAAGGAGTGGGGGGTCAGCCTGTCAGTGCTCAGACCATATGCCGCACACTGCATTACATTTGGTCTGCATGGCTTTCGTCCCAGAAGGAAGCCTCTTCTAAAGATTTTGCACCTCTCTGTGATGGGCATGTGAGTATGTCACAGTACATGTTGGCATTCATATTTCCCTCAATGAACTGTAGCTCCCCAGTGCCGGCAGCACTCATGCAGCCCCAGACCATGACACTCCCACCACCATGCTCGACTGTATGGCAAGACACACTTTGTCTTTGTACTCCTCACCTGGTTGCCGCCATACACGCTTGACACAATCTGAACTAAATAAGTTTATCTTGGTCTCATCAGACCACAGGACATGGTTTCAGTAATCCATGTCCATATTCTGCTTGTCATTGAAATCATTGAAACTTGGTAATAAGAGCACTGCCTGTGTCTGTTTGCCTCTAAGACAAATCGTTTTATGTATTTCCTGCTAAATGACTAAATTTAAAATGTAAATGCACACAAAGTATTGACATTTTGGGCCCAATTTGAACATTTTCACTTTGGCCAGAAGTTTAGACATTACAGGTTTTTTTTTTTTTTTTTTTCAATTGCTAACAAGCTTTTGTCCAATCTGTAGTTATATTTTCAAAACTCTAAAAACAATTAGCACAACATCGGTCTGTTGTGACCATACAATTAACACAATTTGTGTTGTTTTCACACAAAATCCAGTCAATTACCATGTTTCTAAAATGCAAGCATTTTCTTTTCGTACAAGCTTAACCTAAACCAAAATGGGTCTTTTTAGTCTTTTTTGCAAATGCTTAAACACATCATGTCAGAAATGAAGACCTAATGTTCCGAACCTTAAATTCAGTATAAAGCCTCTATTTCTGCAACAACAACAGCTCAAAATAATTGAAAATAGATTTATTTAAAATATTGTAACAACTGCTAAGCATATTTAGGTAACAGATCAATGAAATATCTAAAAAAAAAAAAAAAATAGCTGATTCCAGTCTCAGTTGGAGGGATAGACAGGTGTTGAAGCTATTTTCATTACATCAACATTAAAAAAGTAAAAAAGACCTCTTTGAATTGGTTTTGTGGATGCAGAACAACACAAAGAATCAGAAAGAGAGAAAATGCCTAGGAGAGGGAGAGAAATGGTTGTAGGAGGTGGAGGAGTAGTTGGATTAGAAAAAGGGAGAAAAAGAGGTAGGGGAGAGAAGTAAGAATATGTGTTGAACTTTGCAGCTTTATGTTTGTTTTTTCCCCTTACACATGTGGAACCTATAAGCTTATTTCTGCAATGGAATATAAAGGGTAAAGGGAAATTGTGACTTTTTTTTTTTTTTTTTAATCTTACAATACTGATAAAGTCTGAATTGCAAGATGTAAACTTACAATTCCAAAAATACCCTTTACCTTTTATATTCCGTGGCAAAATTGTAACCAAGGACTATGTATGTTGGATATATCAGTTTACATTTCCAGTTATTCACTTTGCCATTAATTGTAATAATCCAGTGAGATTCTTGTTTGCACAAGGAGTCTCCACAGGACACCAGTCAGTGCTCCACACAGAGATCTGATCTCATCATCATCGTCATCCAGTTTGTCTGGAAAGACATGAAGTAACAGAACAAACTGACAGACTAAATTCAGAAAAACTGTGGCAATGTCTCAGAGATGCTTCAAGAAACCCACCTGCAAAGCTACAATACAAGGTTTTAGGCACTTGTGCAAAAAAAAAAAAAAAAAAGTAAAATGAGGATGCTGTCAAAAACAATGACATAAGTAGATTTTATTTGTCAATTAACTTCTATTAACTAAATGAAATCAACATTTGGTGTGACCATCTTTTTCAATTTAAAGTAGCTTTTGCCCTAGGTGCAGTTGTGCGTAGTTTTTCAGATGGCTTTGCAGGTAGGTTTCTTGAAGCATCTTGGAGACATTGCCACAGTTTTTCTGGATTTAGTCTGTCTCAGTTTGTTCTGTTTCTTCATATCATTCCAGACAGGTGATGATGATGATGATGATGATGGTGATGATGATGATGATGATGATGATGATGATGATGATGATAAGATCAGATCTCTGTGTGGAGCACTGGCTGTTGTCAGACTCCTTGTACAAACAAAAATCTCACTGGATTATTACAATTAATGGCAAAATGAATGTTTGAAAATGTAAACTGATGTTTCCTACTGACACACTATACCAAAAGATGGAAATAACTGGCTTTAAACCGTTTTTTCTTGGTGAAAATTCTAGTGGCCTAAAACTTTTGCACAATACTGTATGTTGACAAGAAAGAACACATTCAACTCTTTAAACTAGTGCTAAAGTTTTGACCGAATGACTCGGTTTTGAATAAGTTTTGCTGTGTTTTTATAAAGTTAGTATATGTAGAAAAATGTATCAAGCATTTTGAAATGTAGAGTTTGATTTTATTCAAGAAAATGTGGTTTTGGTCAGAAAATTAACTATTTGGCTAATTGTGTGATGTAGGTGTGTTGCTGTGTTAAGAGTTTAGAAACAGTACTTTAAGTATTGGTAAACACTTGTTAGCAATTGAAAAAAAAAAAACTGTAATGGCTGTGTGTTGACTTATTTTGAGGGGACAGCAAATTTACACTGCTTTACAAGCTGTACACTCACTACTATAAATTGTAGCACAGTGTATATACATTTAAATATATATAAAAAAAAAAAAAAAACATGTATTGCATTTTCTTTGAGTTTAGTTCATTTCCAGTGTTTAGTCGCCATGTGGTACTGTATGTCTCCATACTGATTACCCATGCCCACCATGGACTACAGAACTATTATGTTTTGGAGTTGTTGTTTTTTTTTTATCCTAGAATTGGTTATGGTGTTGATGACCTCTATTGAATGTACTTCACATGCTGTGCATATATCTGTATGTGCATTTTAAAATGCTTTCAAATATTGTAATATATTTGTTTCCACGTTTTTCAGCATCAGCAAATGTATCTAGAAAAGAGAAGTTGAACCTGGTGCTGTGTGGAAGTGATACAACACTCAAAGCCTCTGTGTCCCAGATTTTACAAGGCAGAAAGATAAAATCCCATCAGAGTGTGTGCACTGTAGATGTGGAGCTTCATGGTCGTCTGATCAGTTTGGTGGAGCTTCCAGCTCTCAGTCGGCTCTCAGAGGAGGAAGTGAGGCATCAAACTCTCCGCTGTGTGTCTCTCTGTGATCTAGGAGTTCATGTTTTCATCATCATTATTCCTGTTGCCCCACTTAACAATGAAGATAAAGTGGAAATAGAGAAGATCCAGAAGATATTCGACTCCAGAGAACATTTTATGGTGATTTTTACTACAGAAATGACTGTTGGAGAACCTGTGATAAATTTAGCAAAATCTATCTTTGATTCTCAGAGCCTCTGTGGGGGTCAATATAGAGTGATGGGGTTAAATGAACCTGAAAAATCAAGACAGATCCCAGACCTGCTGGAATATATAGAGAACCTGAAGACCGAACCCTATTCACTTCAGATGTATGTGAAAGCTCAAGAGAACAGAGTCAGACATGACACACAGCAGAAATATGAAGAAGAGCTGAAGAAAATGGAGAATAAAATCAAAGAGTTACAGCTGAATATTCCTTCTGAAGGTTAGTTGATTTTTATTAGCTTATGTATTTTGTAATACTGTATATAATGTTGTTCTAGAACAACATTACATTATATCTCAAGGTTTTGTAACCCTGTAAAACTTTTCCATTTCCAATGAAAATGTTGCATGTGTTTTTGTGTGAAGAAATGCATTTCATGTTGAATTTATTAAAATACAGAAACTGAATTAATCAAAACATATTTTAAAGTGTAATATTAAGCTAGTGGTTAAGCATAGAGTGAAAAAGCATTTACGGTGTACTTCATCCTAGCCTTTATGACAAACTATAAAAAGTCATAACGGTGATGTAGCTCCACCAACCACCGCCATCACCCCCAACCCCCGATATGAAAAACGTCCAGGTTACGTCTGTAACCATGGTTCCCCTAAGGGAACGAGACGCTGCGTCGAAACGCTTGGGGAACGCCCCCGGCGAGCCACCGTACTGAAGCGTGTGTAGAACCAAACCAATGAGGAAGTGCCACGTCATGAGCGGGATGACGTAGTCGATCAGGAAGCATAAGACACGCCGGCAACACGCTCATTTTAGCTTGACGCAAAGCGAGTGCATGTAGGGGTGTCAGGAGTATGGCACGTAGACGCAGCGTCTCGTTCCCTTAGGGGAACCATGGTTACAGACGTAACCAGGACGTTCCCCGTCAGTCCACTTCGAGCTGCGTCGAAACGCTTGGGGAACGAGAATACCCACTGCGCCATACGAGTGAGCCCACCCCTACCTGAGTGTGTGTTATGTCAGGAGGAGAGGACTCGAGAACCTGGAGTAGTTGGAAGGTCCAAGTTATAAAAACGAACAAATGTGTGCGGAGAGGACCAGCCCGCCGCATCACAGATGTCGCTTAAGGCCAAACCCAAGAAAAGGGCTTTAAAGGCCGCCATACTCCGGGTCGAATGTGCCCGGACCCCCAGAGGAGACCGGAGGCCCGAGGACTCATAAGCGAGTGAGATGGCCTCGACAACCCACCTGCTTATGGTCTGCTTGGTGGCCGGAGTGCCCTTCTTCGGGCCACCAAAGCACACAAAGAGCTGATCTGCATTACGCCACGGGGCAGTGCTGTGGACGTATGTGTCCAGTGCTCGAACTGGACACAACAGATTGAGACGCTCCTGACCCGCCTCCTGAAAGGGGGGAGGGCAGAAGGCCTGAAGCACAACGGGACCTGGCACAGAAGTAGGCACTTTAGGAACATACCCCGGCCTGGGGTAGAGAAACGCCCTGACCATACCGGGAGCGAACTCGAGGCATGACACAGCGAGCGCCTGAAGGTCTCCCACCCGCTTGAGGGAGGAGATGGCGAGGAGGAACACAGTCTTAAGTGTCAGGAACTTGACTGGAACCTCCTCGAAAGGTTCGAAGGGAGCTCCGCAGAGGCCCTCCAGAACCACTGCCAGGTCCCACGAGGGCACCTTAGTGCGTTGTGCTGGCCTCAGCCTTAGAGCACCACGGAGGAAGCGAATGACAAGGGGGTGTTTCCCAATAGATAGACCACCCTGAAAGGCGTGGAAAGCATTCAAGGCCGCCACGTACACCTTCAGAGTGGAAGGGGCTAACCCCGCGGAAAATCGGTCCTGCAAAAATTCCAGAACTGTACCAATCGGGCAGTTAACTGGATCTTGCGACCGCTGTCCGCACCAAGAAGTGAAGAGTCTCCACTTCAAGGCATACAGCTTCCTCGTGGAGGGAGCTCTGGATTGGAGGATGGTCTCAACAACCTCAGCTGAGAGACCGGAAGCTATGAGGTGTGCCCCCTCAGAGGCCACGCCCACAGCTTCCACAACTCCGGGCGGGGGTGCACAATGGTGCCCCCTGCCTGAGAGAGGAGGTCCCTCCTGAGCGGAATCTCGAAGGGAGAGCCGTCTAGGAGGGCCACCAGGTCCGAGAACCAAACTCGGGCCGGCCAGAACGGGGCTCCCAGGAGTAGACTGACCCCGTCCTGACGTACTCTCTCCAGAACTCCCGGGAGCAGAGCGATCGGGGGAAATGCATACAGCCGCAGCCTCGGCCATGGCTGTACCATAGCATCCAGCCCCAGTGGAGCTGGATGAGTGAGGGAGAACCAAAGTGGGCAGTGCGTCGTGTCCTGAGACGCAAACAGATCCACTTCTGCTAGGCCGAATTCCCTCCATAGGAGCTCCACCGAATGTGGGTGGAGTCTCCATTCCCCGGGCCTCAGCCCCTGCCTCGACAGGATGTCCGCTCCCTGATTGAGATGCCCAGGGATGAAGGTCGCTCTCAGTGAGAGGAACTTCCCCTGGGCCCAGAGGAGGATCTGGTGCGCCAGCCTGTAAAGGGGGCGCGACCTCAGACCCCCCTGCCGGTTGATATAGGAGACCACCGACGTGTTGTCTGTGCGGACAAGCACATGATGTCCCCTGAGGTCTGGAAGGAAATGTTTCAATGCACGAAACACCGCCAACATCTCCAGGCTATTGATGTGCCAGGTGAGATGGCGGTCTTCCCACAGACGCTCTGTCTCTGTTGTTGCCGATATGAGGAGCCAGATGGCCGGGGCTGCACCCTGGGACCTGGCGCCGAGGGAGGAAACGCTGGAAAGCCGCTGCTTGCTTTTTCGCCTCCTGAAACCTCTCGACGACGGTATTTACTGCGTCGCCAAAGAGGCCAGAAGGCGAAAGCGGGGCGTCCAGCAGGAAGAACCTGTCCTTATCTTCCATAGTGGACAGGTTCAACCACAGATGCCTCTCCGTAGCCACAAGGGCAGACATAGAGCGGCCGACACGGAGAGACAGATCTGTGGCCCGACGCAGTTCAGCAACTGCTTCGGATTCCTTTTCCTCCCCAGCATCCAGGTCCCTAAGCAGGTCAGCCTGATATGCCTGCAACACCGCCATGGTGTGCAAGCAAGCACCAGCCTGACCTGCCGCCGTATAAGCCTTTCCCACCAAGGAAGATGTTTGCTTAAGAGCCTTGGTGGGAAGCTTAGGGGCCTTCAGAGACGATGCCGAAGCAGGGGAGAGATAGCTCGCAAGCGTCTGCTCCACTGCTGGCATCGCCCCATATCCTCTCTCATTCAGCCCCAACACATTAGAGTATGTAGACACATCGGGGCTGAAAATGCGAGAGGAATATGGTTTCCCCCAAGACCTAGACACCTCGGTGTGAAGGTCGGGGAAAAACGGAAGACCCCTTCGTGAAGGCTGTGAACGCACTCGCAGGAAACGTTCGTCCTGCTTCTCGGACGGCCATTCAAGATTTAATTTAGAGACCGCCCGAGTCACAACCTCCACAAGCTCCTCATATGCCAAAGACTGTGGTGACGAGCTCACAGTCTCTTCTGTGTCGACGCTCATCACGTCAACCTCCTCAGAGGAAGACAGATGAAGCGCCGGGTCCTCTCTCGGGGGGGAAGAAACCGCAGCGCGGGCTTCCAAACCCTGAGAGGGGACCGTGGATCTAGCGGTTAAGGACTGAGATAAGGACGAGCCCGTCTCAGATCCTTCCACTAAATCCACCTGCGAGCCCCACGAGAGCAGTCTGCGCTGGGCCTCGGCCGCAGCGGGACCGCTGCCCGCGGGAGCTCGCACCTGACCGCCCTCATCAAAGACGGCCAGGCGGGAGCGGAGCACGCGGAGCGGAAGAAGCTCGCAATCGTGACAGTCAGCCCGCTCGAGGGCTAACTGTGCGCGCTCCGCACCCAAACAAACAACGCACAGATCGTGTGTGTCCTCGCCTGCAATGTAACAAGGGCAGGGAGGAACACAACGTCTGAAGCGTCGTTCGCTCGCCACTTTGCTTTTACATTTAGACATTGTACACTTTGGTTTGGCTGGCTAACAGAGTAAGTTTTTAACTGAAGCACACACACACACCAGAAGCTAAAATGAGCGTGTTGCCGGCGTGTCTTATGCTTCCTGATCGACTACGTCATCCCGCTCATGACGTGGCACTTCCTCATTGGTTTGGTTCTACACACGCTTCAGTACGGTGGCTCCCCGGGGGCGTTCCCCAAGCGTTTCGACGCAGCTCGAAGTGGACTGACGGGGAAATATATATTTTTAAAAACCTGCATTATGTATTAACATATGAATTGTTGTGTGATTTTCAGGTGCTGAAGGTGAAGCAGATGATCAGGAGTGTCTGAGAATTGTGTTGATCGGGAGGACAGGAAATGGAAAGAGTGCAACAGGAAACACTATTCTGGGAAGAAATGTGTTTCACAGTCAATTAAGTGCAGATTCAGTGACAACTGATTGTGAAAAGAGAGTTGGTGAGATTGATGGTAAATCAATAGCTGTTGTTGATACCCTAGGTCTCTTTGACACATCACTGAAAAATGAACTAGCAGCGGATGAAATAATGAAATGTGTTTCAATGTTGTCACCTGGACCTCATGTGTTTGTCATTGTGTTGAGTTTGGGAAGATTCACCAAAGAAGAAGCAGACACTATAGAATTACTAAAAGAGACCTTTGGCCCAGAAGCTGCACAGTTCAGCATGGTTCTGTTCACTAGAGGAGACGAACTTCAGAATGAGTCCATACAAGATTATGTGAAGAGAAGTAAAAATGCAGAACTCAAGAAACTGATCAGAGATTGTGGAAACAGATTTCTGTCTTTCAATAACAAAGAAGAACAAGACAAAACTCAAGTGATTCAACTGTTGAAGATGATAGAAGAGCTGACAAATACTAATGAGGGTCGATACTTTACTAACAAGATGTTTGAGGAGGCAGAGAGGTCCATTAAAAAGAGAATGGAGAAAATAATGAAAGAGAAAGACAGAGAAATTCAGACTCAAAAAGAAGAGTTAGAAGCCAAATATGAGATGGACATGAAAAACATGATGAAGAGACTCAAGGAAGAGAAACAAAGAGCAGATGAAGAGAAAATGAAAATAGAGAATCAATTTAGAGAACATGAGGAAAAGCTCAGAAAACAGTTTGAAGAAAAAGAGAAAATAGAACAGAAGAAACAAGAGACTGAAAACCAGAAAAGATCAGAAGAGGAAAAACAGCAAAAAGCTGAATATCATAAAAAAATGGAAGAAATGAGGAGAAAGATTGAAAATCAGAGATCACATTATGAAAAACAACAAAAACAAAAAGAAGATGAAGATAGAAAGAGAGAAGAGAAATACAGAGAAGATCAAGAAAAGATGAAACATGAACAAGAACACATTATAGCAGAGATGCAGATGAAACAAGAAAAAGAAATAAAAAAGAGAGATTTGGAGGAGAAACGGAGGAATGCAGAAGAAGATAAAGAGAGACAGGAATGGAAGAGAAAAATAAAAGAGGCTGAAAATGAAAAAAAAGAGGAAATTAAACGACAGCAGAGAGAATGGGAGGATGAAAAGAGACGTAAAATGAGAGAACGAGAGGAAGAAGAAAGACAGAGAAAAGAGAAACATGATGAACAACTGAGAGAAAAACAAGAAGAACTGGAAAAAATGAGAAAGAGATTTGAAAGAGAGAAAGAAGAAGAACGACAGAAGATAGAGGAGGAGAGACAAAAACAGAGAATAGAAAGAGAAGAAAAAGAGAGTGAATATGAAGAAAAGAAACTGGAAACAAAGAGATATTATAATCAGCTGGAGCAAAAGAGAAAAGAGGAGTGGGAGAAAAGAAAACGAGAAGATGAAGAGAGACGAGAAGAAGAGAGAAAAAGATGGAAGAAAATGCTTGAAGATCTAAAGCAACAGCAAGGAGAAGAGATAAAGAGAAGAGAAGAATACAGAAAAAAAAGTGAAGAGAAAGAACGAGAGGAAATTAAAAAGATATATGAAAAAGAAATAAAAGAGATGAAGAAGAAACATGAAGATGAAGCCAGAAAACAAGCAGAAGAACTGAATGATTTCAGAGAGAGAACAGACCAGCAGGTTCAGGAGCTCCAACAGAGGCTAGATGAACAAGACAAACATCAGGCATTACTAGAAAAACTCCATCAACACCTGAAAAATCAGAAAGAAAAAGAATATCAAAAGATGCAACGCCAGAAACAAGAAGAAATAAAAGAGCTAATAAAAGAAGTTGAACAATTGAAAAAGAGACGAGGATGTGTCATTACATGACATTTCTAGAAATCTAAATGGGGTTTCTAAAAGCCAGTTGTAATCGTTATGGATTTTTATCATTATTGTTTTTATGGGTTTAATTATATTGTAATTGTAAAGATTTATTATTATTATTTTTATTTTTTATTTTTTCACCGTAAAACACATATTGCAGCCCAAATCGTAAGTTCTAGAGAAACTTGGCCACATGGTAGAGCTCAATTTGGGGAGAGACTGGCAAAGACTCAATCGGTCAACCGTTTGTCATAGGCTCAGGTGTTTTATATAATTGGAATCTTTAGCTCAAAACAAACAAAATCCAATTTCATTTAAGGTATGCAACTTTGTCCACCTTTTAGATTTTTGCCCAAAACCTACTTTTGCAAGCTAGTTAGTTATATATATATATATATATATATATATATAGGGTTAACTGAGTTATATTGCATAATTTTGCAACATTGACTATTGTAGCCAATCACAGGCATTTCTGTTGAAAAAGATGACCAGTCCAGTGTGTTTAAATTAGCTACTTTTTGTGAAAATCTGCTCATCTCTCACTAGTTGTATACATATGTAAAAATCAAAGCAGAGACACAATGTAAATAAAATATGTATTGTGAAGTTGAGTCAGATTCATTGATTAAAAGAAGTTTTCGCACTCAATGAGTTTGCACTGAACTGACTGACAGCAGTGATAATAAAAGAAGTCAAGTCAGCTTTATTTATATAGTGCTTTTTACAGTATAGATTGTGTCAAAGCAACTTTACAGTATCAAATGGGAAAGTAATATATCAATGATTTAAAAAGAAACCGTAAACAATTTTAGTTAGAGGAAATTAATCAATACTTCCAAATTAATAAATTGATTGTGCCAAATGAATTGTCCCCAATTTAGTTGTCCCCAACTGAGCAAGCCATAGGTGACAGTGGCAAGAAACAAAAACACCTTGGGAGAAACCAGGCTCAGTTGGGGGGGTCAGTTCTCCTCTGACCAATAAACAAGTGGTTTGTACTCCCATACAGACCTGTAGAGGTGGTCTATATGTACTGACCCACCATCTGGATACAAACGGGATCAGGGAACTGCAGTGGCCAACTGTTCAGGATTCATACTGGATCTGAACTCGGAATAAGCAGGAGAAAGACAATATTAGCATAGATTCCATTTTTTTTGCATCAGGTGTTATGGGAAGTGTTCCCGGTTCCGGTTGACCTAATTAATGCAGCCTAACAATCCTTTAACGGATTTGAATATTAAAAATATTTAAATGTGTTATGTGTAGGCCAGGTTAAAGAGATGGGTCTTTAGTCTAGATTTAAACTGACTGAGTGAGTCTGCCTCCCGAACCGAATTGGGTAGATTATTCCATATTTTTGGTGCCAAGTAAGAAAATGATCTGCCACCCGCAGTTGATTTTGATATTCTGGGTATTATCAGATTGCCAGAGTTTTGAGAACGCAGTGGGCGTGAGGGACTATAATGTTATAAGACCTCCCTCAAGTACTGAGGAGCTAAACCATTGAGGGCTTTATAAGTAATTAGCAAGATTTTAAAATCAATATGATGTTTAATAGGAAGCCAGTGCAGTGTTGACAGAACCAGGCTAATATGCTCATATTTTTGGTTCTAGTAAGAACTCTAGCTGCTGCATTTTGGACCAGTTGGAGTGCGTTTATTAAGCGTGCAGCACAACCACCCAATAAAGCATTACAATTATCTATCCTGGAGGTCATGAAGGCATGAATTAATATTTCTGCATTTGAATTTGAGAGCATAGATTGTAATTTCGCTATGTTTTTAAGATGGAAAATGCTGTTTTGCAAATGCTAGAAATGTGGTTTTCGAAGGAAAGATTGTTATCAAATAACACACCTAGGTTCCTGACTGATGATGATGAATTTACAGAGCAGCCATCAAGTATTATGCTGTGTTTTAAGTTATTACTTGCTGAGGTTTTTGTCCCAATAATTAACACCTCTTTTTTTCAGAATTTAGCAGTAAGAAATTTCTTGTCATCCAGTTTTTAATATCAACTATGCATTCCATTAGTTTTTCAACTTTGTATGTTTTGCCAGGCCTTGAAGAAATGTAGAGCTGAGTATCATCAGCGTAACAGTGAAAGCTAACACCATTTTTCCTGATGATATCTCATAAGGGTAACATATAAAGTGTAAAAAGTAATGGTCCTAGTACTGAGCCTTGAGGTACTCCATACTGAACTTGCGATCGATACGATACCTCTTCATTTATTGCTACAAAATGATAGCGGTCAGATAAGTACGATTTAAACCATTTGTTACGGCTTCCAATAAGCCGCTGTCGCTGGTAATAAAGTGAGCAAGTTTTAGAGCGTGCACAAACTGAGTCCATGCAATCGAAAATAGATATAAACAATGTCTTTCTTTATTTGTGCTTCAATCATCTTAACACAATTTGCTTTAGGTGTTTTTTAGGTGTTTATGGCTCCAACACACCGGCCCCTTAATTGATTATGCCATAATGACATAACAATTACATTTCATATAAAATTGAGCCGTACATAATTCAAAATGTGACAAATACAAACACCTTTTAGACCACTATATGCCCTGTTTAGTTTGTTGCTTCTAATAGAAGGCAAAGTTTATTAATAGGATGTTCCAAGGTGTTACATTTGGTTCGAACCTTTACTGAACAAACTAAACCTTGTTTGTCTGGGTAAGTCTCCACGACTCTTTCAAGAAGCCATGAGCCACGTGGTGCTGTAGAATCACCAATAATCACAATGTCTCCAAGGGTAAGATTTCTACATTCTTTGATCCATTTTTGACGCTCTTGCATCAAGGGTAGGTATTCACGTACCCATCTTTTCCAGAAGAGGTCTGAAATATATTGCACTTGTCTCCATCTCCTTTTGGCATACGAATCAGACCTTTCAAACAAACCAGGCGGCAATGCAGGATTTCCCTTCATAAGCAAAAGGTGATTTGGTGTAAGAGCTTCCAAATTATTAGGATCATTGGAAATTTTAGAGATGGGTTGATAGTTTAAAATTGCTTCTGCTTCACACAAGACAGTTTGCAGTGCTTCATCATCCAATGACTGCTGTCAAAGAACTGTACATAGAATTTGTTTCACCATTCAAATTATACGCTCCCATACTCCTCCATAATGAGAACTTGAAGGTGGATTAAAATCCCAATGAACTCCCTTCTGCAGTAAGGCCCTTTGAATCATTTCATTGTTCAATGCAATGAGTGCCTCTCTTAACTCCCGCTTAGCACCAATGAAATTCGTCCCATTATCAGACCTCAAGTGAGAGATCTGTCCATGACGACAAACAAACCTATGCAAGGCATTGATGCATGAGTCCGTATCAAGGGAGTATGCCATTTCCAAAAGGACAGCTCTACTTGCCATACAAGTAAAAATTACTCCATAGTGTTTTACTTTACTCCGTCCCCTTTTCACTTCAATGGGGCCAAATAAATCCACACCTGCATTAGTAAAAGGTGGTACATTAAGGGTGATTCTTTCCACAGGAAAGTCTGCCATTTTCTGTTCACCCAGCTTTCCCTTATAACGTCTACAAATTACACACGTGGAAATGATCTTTCTGGCAACAGTGTTGGCATTTGTAATCCAGTACTTACATCGAAGCTTGGAAAGCATCAGATTTCTGCCACCATGACCCAGTTTTACATGAATGTCTCTAAATATAAGATGTGACACATGCTGATCTTTCAATAATAACATGGGATGTTTCCTTTCATTTGGCATAGCTGACTTACCAAGTCTTCCTCCCACTAGCAGCAGTCCATCACACAACATAGGATCCAAACTATAAACAGGACTACTTCTTTTTACAATGTTTCCATCCTTGAGTTCATCAATTACTTCTTGAACTTTGTCAACCCCGAGATGCTTTAAATTCCTTTAATTTTGCATCTATAGCAACACTGTCAATTTGCTCCAAAGATAACTCCTTTCGTTTACAACTCAGCTCTAACAGTAGTTTCTGCAGTTTCAACATCCAGGCAACTGCAACCTTTAGTCGTTTCCATTCTGAGAAGTAATGAATAAGTTGACTTGTGGCATTTTGTCCAGGACCACAGCATTTACCTTCAACTCCCTTCTTACTTCAGGCCAGAAAAGATTCCACTTTCAACCCACGAGAAGCGTCATCTGCAGGATTTTCTTTAGAGGGTATATATCTCCACTGTTGAGGTTGCGTTGTGTCCCTTATGTAAGACACTCTATTAGTGACGAAAGTATGAAACCGTTTGTCTTCATTCTTAATGCAATTGAGGACAGTTGTACTATCAGTCCAAAAAACTGAATCTCCCAATGGAAGTTGCAACGACTTCTTAAGCATGATGTCGACCTTGACAATCAAGACAGCTGCTGTAAGTTCCAAACGGTTCCAGTAACCTTAGGCTTCCCTTGACATTTCCTTTTCATCAGCAGTCCTTTCACTAAAATCGTGATTAAACTGATTGTTAAGCAGCTCCTCCAATTTAACAACTGAAATTCAGTAACAGCAGAATGGTCACTGTTTCCCTCCATAGTCCCACTGACAACCCGCCCCAATAGGGTTTTAATGGCAAATGGCCCATTACCATGACTGTTTATGATTTCATATGGTTCCATCACATTAGCTGCATTAGGTCCAATCATTAGATCAACACCTGCTTGAATGTATGGTATCTTACCTTATCAGAATCAGAATCAGAATCAGAATGAGCTTTATTGCCAGGTATGTTTGCACATACTAGGAATTTGTTTTAGTGACAGAAGCTCCACAGTGCAACAGAATGACAATAACAGGAAAAGACACACAGATAATAAAAGAACAATATACAAATATACAGAAAATATACAGAAAAAAGTGCAAAAAAGCAAATACTCAATATACAATTTAAATAAACTAAAAATAGACAAATGTAAACAATTTATTATGTACAGGTGCAAATTAGAAATGAGAAATGTAAACAAGTATGTGTTTTAAATAAATGAATAGATGAATGAGTGTATAATAGTGTTATTGTTCTGTGTTATTTTTTTTAAGTGTTCATGAGATGGATTGCTTGAGGGAAGAAACTGTTCCTGTGCCTGGTCGTTCTAGTGCTCAGGGCTCTGTAGCGTCGACCAGATGGCAACAGTTCAAAGAGCGAGTGTGCGGGATGTGAGGGGTCCAGAGTGATTTTACTAGCCCTTTTGCGCACTCTGGACAGGTACAGATCTTGAAGAGTGGGGAGGGTTGTACCAATGATCCGCTCAGCACACCGGACTATCCGGCGTAGTCTTCTGAGGTCAGAACTGGTAGCTGAGCTGAACCAGACAGTAATTGAAGTGCACAGGACGGATTCGATAATGGCAGAGTAGAACTGTTTCAGCAGATCTTGTGGCAGGTTGAACTTCCTCAGTTGACGGAGGAAGTACAGTCTCTGCTGGGCCTTTTTCACAATGGAAGTATCCAAGTATGGCCACTTGGATAACTCCTCTAGAGTGATGATGTTGTTAGAGTTAACAAGCAAAAGATCTGTGTGTAGACAGCAGGAAGTGGGAATAAATGATTGGTGCTTATGCCACTGATTTCCAATCCATCAATAACACTGCAGGACACAGACTGTTCCTGACCTATGGTGCGAAGGAGAATATTGACCTTCTTTCCACTCAGATTCAACTCATTCACCAAGTGTTCTGAACAAAAGGTGGCGGAACTTCCCGGGTCAAGAAAAGCATATGTCTGCATGACTTTGTTACTTTTAACAGCTTTGACTTGGACTGGTATGATTGACATCAAACTCCTTTCATTCCCAGCCCCTGTGTGACCACAAGATTGAACAGACACTACCTTGCGTTTTTCTTCTGGCTCCTTTACAGTCACCTCCTTGTGATATATGTGCAGGATTGTGGGGTGTGTTTCTCCACAAATGTCACAATTCAGACGATGCTCACATTCCCTACTCATGTGTCCAGTCTTTAAACAACCAAAACAAATTCCTTTGGCCTTTAGGAATTCGATCTTGTCTTGTTGAGTCCTTTTCTTCAATGCAAAACACCTTTCCAGCAGATGCTGACTTGTACAAAACAAACAATTTCCATTAGACATTAGGCACAGGACAAAATCTTTGTTGTGATGAAGCAGTGCTAGACTTCTTAGCTGGAACAGAAGCAGCAATATCATTGGCTAAACTATTTCTTATGAAGGTTTTGCGAGTTTGACCTTTGATTTTACCTGTGCCATGCTTGTCCTGTATATCTCCAAACACAGGATCGGATGCCATCTTAACCTGTTTTTCAATAAACTCAACAACATCTGAGAACACTGCCCTGCCATGACTAGACTCGACCATTTTCATGTTGCTAGGCATGTTAAGTTCTTGCATGTATGAAAGTTCATCCATTGTATTGCAACATGTACGCAAAAACAAGGCATAAGCTTGCAATCCTTGCACATACTGCTTTAGTACATATTCAGTAACTCATGTATGTTCTATGGAACAGGCCATTGTTTCAGGCAGGCCTGTAGTTGATACTCCTGGATTATTTCACACTTCCATTACATGTGAGCAGTCAATCACAGAGATAGGGAAAAGTGTTTTTTTTTTTATCCAGTCCTGGACCCCATGCTTTTCTCATTGTTCTTAGAGAAGATGTGAGGTCTTATGAAGAAGATAAGCAGATGATTCAGATGATTAAAACATTGTTTGGGGAGGAAGTCTTCAGGTAATCCATTGTTCTCTTTACTCGTGGAGACTCTCTACACAGAAATACCATAGAGAACCACATTACTCAGAATTGTAGATTAGTTGAACTAGTTGATCAGTGTGGAGGCAGATTTCATGTCTTCAACAGTGAAGACCGGAATAACAGTGAGCAGGTGAATGATCTACTGCAGAAGATTGACACAATGATAGAGCAGAATGGAGGAGGACACTACAGTAATCAGATGTTTCAAAATGCTCAGGGATATAGACTGAAATGTGTCTGTAGTTGATACTACTGGATTAATTCACACACAAATGAACACTAAGGAGTTCATGACCAAGATGAGATGCATTTATTTATACAGACCGCATGCTTTCTCATTGTGTGGATTCCTTAGGTTATTGAGATCTTTAGTTTATACTAATTTAATCTTTTTTTTTATTACTTTATTCATATGTGACCCTGAATCACAAAACCAGTCTTAAGTCGCTGGTGTATATTTGTAGCAATGGCCAAAAATACATTGTATGGGTCAAAATTATTGATTTTTCATATTTAGACAGGTTGTAAACACTTTTGTTTTCATACTGTTTAATGTAACTTTTTAAAAAGTCCGGTATGGAATGCTGCTCATCAATGTTTTGTATAAGTGATTGCTTAAATGTAATCCAGTATGTACTATGTTATACATTTTTGTATTCTTTAAACAAATGAAAATAGAAAAAGAACATCAAGTGAAATGCTAAACCTGACGAGAATCATCAGGGTTGAAGTCATCCATTACATTTTGCTTTGCAGTTGCCCTAATGATAAGCTATTATAACTCCTGAATCCAGAGTTAACTGTAAGATCAAGATTCAGGCAAATGTAGACACTTTTCAGAAATGTTTGTGAATACTGGGATTTTTTGGGGTGCAGCCATGGCCTATAAAGAGTTGGGCTTGTAACTTGAAGGTTGCAGGTTCAAGTCTCAGGTCTAGAAGGGATTGTCAATGGGGGGAGTGAATAACCAGTGCTCTCTTTCTCCCTTAATACCAAGACTGAGGTGAGACCCTTGAGCAAGGCAACAAACCCTCTCTGGGTGGCACAGCAAAAAATGGCCACCCATTGCTCCGGGTGTGTGTTCACAGTGTGTTTGTGTGTTCACTCCTGTGTGTGTACACTTGGATGGGTTAAATGTACAGCACAAATTCAGTGTATGGTTTGCCACATGTCACTTTCCTTTACATTAATATAGGCCTGCTTTCCTTTCCTCCACAGCCAATCACAAGCCCACTCCTTGTCTGGGCCCTTATGTTAATCCAGTCATGATTTCAATTGATTTCCTCTTATTTCCCCGTTTCATTATGCAGCTTTCTTTGAGCATGCAGTGGACAGCAGTCAGAATTCAAGTCTGTAATGTCTGCAATTATATGAGTTCACAGCAGAGGACATCATCACTCCACTACTACGCTGTCACTTTTATCTCATATCAGATCTCCTGATCTGCTCATATTGATTGAGATTGTTTCATTGCTTGATAGTTCCAACTGCAGCTCTGATTATTACTAACATCTGCCTTCTTCCAGTGCATTCAGAAAATTTTCAGACCTGTTTATTTTTTTTTACAGCCCATTATGTTGCAACTCAGTGCTTCAAATTGTTTTCAAATAAATATGTCCATGACCCATGACGATAAACCAAAAACACATTCTGGGGCCGGTTCTATAAAAAGTTAAGACTTGACTTAAAAGTTAGTCAACAATTGAAAAATAATACTAATAATAATACTAATAATAATTTAAAAAAAAAAAAAAAAAGGCTGATTACCCTTTGGCGGTAACACTTTATTTTGATGGTCCCTTTTGAACATTCTGTTATAAGTAATGTTGCAACTACATGTCAACTAACTCTCATTAGAGCATTAGTAGACTGTCTAAATAATATCTGCTAACACTTTATTGTGATAGGCTCCCAACAGACATTATACTGACTATAAGTAACTTTGCAAGTACATGTCAACTTACTCTAACCTTAACTCTACCAGTCTACTAATACTCTACTAACAATCTAAAGAGAGTTAGTAGACATGTAGGTGCAAGGTTACTTATAGTCAACAGAATGTGTTAAAGGGACCATCAAAATAAAGTGAAACCCCTTTGGGTTAACTGTCTTAATATATAGGACGGAGCGCAGCACAGGTCATGTTAGACAAGCTTGCATCAGCAGACGCTTAGGAACAACAGTTCCCTTTGTTGTCCTTTCAGCAGCTTTCGCTTTGCTCAGAAGCTAAATCAGATGGATAATTCCATCTCCTTAGAGAGCGTTCACTGAGAAGTGAGTGATTGCACTCTTCGCCCTGCAATTCATTGCTGAAGTTGTGCTAATGTGATTGCATTTACAACATGTTTACACAAGATCTCCTCTCACTCTCTCCTCACAAGATTTTAAGAAAGGTTAAAGCATCCACGTAACAGATGGACATTTCGCATTTTATTCATCTTCTGAATGTCTTTGCAAAGTTTCATTTGTTATTACCTAATGCTATGTTGGCAATATGTTATTGTCAAATACAGCTGTCTTAACAACTGTTTAACAGTTTTGGTTTTGAATAAATATTGTTTTGCTGAAAGCAGTTATTTTGAGTTAAATGACAAAATGTTATCCTATTAAAATTTGACAGTGAAGGAGTGCATACACATTTCTTTTTTATTTTCCTGTGGTATTGAAATTGGGTGAATGGTGTTTAAACCACTTTTTTCCACACCTGACGAGTTTGTATCTTTCCATGCACAAGCCAGTTAATGGGCTTTTGATCAATGACTTGCAGAAAGTTAGTGTTAGGGGCTACTACTTTCCTCATTAATTAGAATTTTCAGTTATTTTGCATTAATATTAAAATGAATGACATTAAAAGCAACCACTTTGGTAATCTAAAATACTTTTCATAAATGCATACACAGATGTGCTCTTTGAGACTTGCAAAAGAAAATGAAAACTACATCCTGTGACAGAAATGACTGTGGCTTGCTGCATGCACAGCACATTGTCATAACTTTGAGATGTGACACTTTTTTTCTTTTTTCCCTCGAAACGTCAAAGACTGGATGGCAAAATGGAACACAATGAAAGTATATTAATTTATTTTTAAAACTTTCTTTAAAATGTTAAGGTCCACTGTAAGGTTACTAGTTTGTGTGTAGTTATGTTAGCATTTATTGGTATTCCTATTAGACACAAACAATAGAGGAACATCTTAAATGTTTGCATGGCTTTTTAAATCCACAGTAAATTTTACTCCATTTATTATACAATTGAAATTACCAGGAAAACTCTTCCATGAAGTATATCTGTTATTTTTAAAGCTAATTTGATATGTGCTTTTTTTTTTTTTTTTTATAAAAAATGTCTTTTATGGTGCATAGTATGTTAAAAAGTATGTTATAAATGTTATATTCCTTTATGAATTATCTAAATGTCTTCTATGTTTCTTTGTGGTTGGGTTGGTGATACAATTTCTGTAAGAGTAATTTAACAAAAACCCATCAATGCCTTACCTCTACAAATTAGAATACATAATAAGACCAATAAAAAAAAACATTTTAGTGGTTTGTTGGCCTTCTGGAAAGTATGTTCATTTATATGTACTCAATACTTGGTAGTGGATCGTTTTGCTTTAATTACTTTTCAGTTACTCAGTTCAGTGTGGCATGGAGGTGATCAGTCTGTGGCACTGCTGAGGTGGTATGGAAGCCCAGGTTTCTTTGACAGTGGATTTTTTCTTTCTTTCTTTCTTTCTTTCTTTTTTTTTTTTTTTATTTATTTATTTTTTTGGTCTCTTGTTTCTCATTTTCCTCTTGACAATACTCTATGGCAGGGGTGTCAAACTCAGTTCCTGGAGGGCCGCAGCCCTGCAGAGTTTAGTTCCAACCATGCTCCAACACACATACTATGCAGTTTTGAATTAAGCCTGAAGGACTTAATTAGTTGGATCAGGTGTGTTTTATTAGAGTTGCACCTAAACTCTGCATAGCTGCGGCCCTCCAGGACTGGAGTTTGACACCCCTGCCCTATGGGTTCAGGTCTGGTGAGTTTGCTGGCCAGTCAAGCGCACACAGACATTTGTGACACAACTGGTCATTTAACCATCTTTTGGTGCTTTTGGTAGTGTGGGCAGGTGCCAAATCCTGCTGGAAAATGAAATCAGCCTCTTTAAAAAGCAAGTCAGCAAAAGGAAGCATGAAGTGTTCTAAAAATTTCTTGGTAAACGGTGCAGTGACTTTGGTTTTGAAAAAACACAGTGAACCAACACCAGCAGAAGACACTGCACCCCAAATCATCACAGACTGTGGAAACCTGACACTGGACTTCAAGCAACTTGGACCATGAGCTTCTCCACCCTTCCTCCAGACTCTAGGACCTTGATTTCCAAATGAAATACAAAAATTGCTCTCATCTGAAAAGAGGACTTTGGACCACTGGGCAACAATCCAGTTCTTCTTCTCCTTTGCCCAGGTAAGATGCCTCCGACGTTGTCTATGATTCAGTAGTGGCTTAACAAGAGGAATACGACAACTGTAGCCAAATACCTTGACACAAAATGATTGACTCAGCCTATGTTCCAGAAGTCCATTTGTGAATATGGGTCTTGGAAAAGGTTACATGGGTGTATTGTGCTTTGGCTAAGTAGGTAGTTTCAGTGTAGACAACAACCATTTGGACCTCCAGGGTGAATGTGATTTCACAAAGTACAACATGTTCCTAGATCAACATTGATCCATTCAGCCAATCATAATTGAGTGACAACTTTTCAGGAAATGTCAGTTTTTAGGCTTCAGACTGTGGCTACAAACCACATCTTACTCTGTGAGATAAACATTCACTCTTTTCATAGTGTTTGCTGGCTATGACACAAAAAATCCCTCCTGACAAAATAAAAGTTTAAAGTTAAGGCCTGATTATTTCAGGGACCTTGTCACAAGTCTGTTGTTTTTAATTTCTTGTGTGCTCCTATCAGTTCTCTCCAAAGTGGTTTTATTGTTGTCAGCATTAAGTATCAGAAAGGTTCAGTGAGCTGCATAACACTTCAATCAAGAAATTAATTCTCTTTAAATGTTTTGGCGCAACATAATTACCTGTTAAACAAAATTGTCTTAAACTTTCTGAGTGTGTTTATTTTTGCAATCCAACATGGTATCACTTAAATCATTTTTCCCTGAATAATATATATGGATCATGTAAAACAGTATTTTTTCTAGTTGTGTTAAATCGAGGGCCAGCTAAATATGTTTATACTGCTATCTAGTGGCCACACAATGGTATAACTTAACCTTTCTGGGATTAATTAAGAGCCACGTGTGCTTTTATGATAGAATAAACTGATGCTGTTAATAATCTCAATTCACCTGTTGATTATTATCAGGTACATAAAACAAATAAACCACCTAGATGTATTTATTCTGACATGAAACACAGCTGAATATTCCTTCTGAAGGTTAGTTGATTTTTATTAGTTTATGCATTTGTAATAATTGAATAATGTACATAATATTGTTCTACAACAAAAAATGTTACACTAAATCTCATATTTATATTTATTAAAATGCAGCAATTAAATCAATCAAAACATATTTTAAAGTGCAATATTAAGCCAGGGGTTAAGTGATAACAGTGATCATAAATAAGTGTGTTTGTTTCATCTTCATTTACAGCGTACCTCTGATCTGCACCTTCATGTGGCACTTTCGCCAACATTTCAGGGTTTCTCTCCATATAATGTATATGATCTGCATTCACAAAAGAGTGTTCTTAGAATATTTAATTTAATTTATTTAATATATATATTTTTTTAAAAACCTGCATTGTGTATTGATACGTTTTGTTACATGATTTTAAGGTGCTGATGGTGAAGCAGATGATCAGGAGTATCTGAGGATTGTGCTGATCAGGAGGACAGAAAATGGAAAATGGGAGTGCAACATTAATTTAAACACATTAATTGATATGTTTAATTGCAGAGCTCTGTAACTGAATTAGAGAGCTCTCTAAATTAATTTCTTACTTGTAAATATATATATATATATATATATATATATATTGTCATGAACTGTACTGTTGTGGCTCCCTCCCTTCACCATCAGAGGGAGTCTTCATTTCACTATGGACTCATTCCATTCATTGACTACATTTCTCACAGCATAAAAGCAACCCTTACACTCAGCATTATTGTGAAGTCTTGATCTGTTCTCTGTTAATTCCAAGCATCTTTCCCGTGTTTTATTTCCCGTTGCTGTTTCCGTCTGGTTTCTGGTTTTTGATTGTTTTCCAACGGCCTATTGACCCCTAGCTTGTTTATTGGATTATGTTTGTTGCTTGCCGCCTGCCTCGACTGCTACCTGGTTTAACAACTTCCCTTTGTGTCCTATGCGCTGTACCAGTTCGACCAGATTATCTACCACAATAAAGTTTGCAAATGGATCCCCATGTGTTTGACTCATCCGTGACATATATATATATATATATATATATATATATATATATTAGAGAGCTCTCTGAATTAAAGTAGCTAACAAGTAGGCTAAAGGCCTCTGTTACACAAATGCACACACAAAACAGTGAGTAGTGAAGGTGTCTTCATCAAGATAACCTCAGTTGTATTTGATGGTGGAAGAGAGTGTTGTTAACTCACTTCCCCCTTCACACAACTTCTGTGAGTATACTGAGAACTGAACCCACAACTTTCAGTAGGTGGCAGCCAAAATCTGTCTTGAATGAGGCATTTGTGGTCATTTAAAATGTGTTCAGATTCATGCAATATGTTGTTCTCAGTTCTGCTCCACTATTTGTTTTGTGTTGGACCTTCAGACTGTTGATCCCTAATTGAGGTCCACTATATGGAGTAAAAGTTATATGGAAATGTTTATTCTGGAAGTTAACTTCTGCTTTAATTCATTTTATGTAAAGCACTTACTGGGACCAAATCTGCAACACAGAATAAATAAACCTGCTTTGGCTTGCCCTGCCTTTGCTGAACTGTAGAAAATCAACACCACATTCATAATCATGGTCATGCTCACTGATATTCAAGAAAATGACATTTTTGACATGCTTAGTGACAGGTGACACACTGTTAAGCCAAAATGTTGGCATTATCACACTTCTAGTCCAAATGACTATGTAACAGGACCCAGTCTCAGCATTATCTTTCATAATGTGAATGAAACCCTTGCAATACTAACAACAAATAAATATGCATAGGCTACACAGCTAAGACAATAACTATGAACCAATATAGCGTAAATACATTATCATTCATTTTATTCAGATGTGAGAGCTTTGTATTATCACTGTCTCCAAAATCTTGTAGAGGGCGGTTATGTCCTACTTATGTTGGATTTTATCCCCCCGAAGCTCTTATTGCTTCCTTAGGTTAACAAATTGTATTTTTGTGCATCAACAATGATTTATTTATTTTAGAGCATACATAAATTAACATTCATATATGTTAATGTATTCAAATTAGCCAGAAGACTAGTTTTTATTGTTATTCCCTTTACCCACCATTTTTTACTGCATGCAACACACACGAATCTGCCTACAGAGGACTCATTGCTCCACTAATCATATATTTTTACTAATATACACTGGAGATCAAAATTAGAGAACAATTTATAAACAATTGAACAATTCTGAAATAATGTCATCTTCACTGCTCAACAGTTGAAGGAGTTTTTGTCCTGTCTATACCATGCTACCAGAACACCTTTTCCACAAAATAACTAAGGCATTTCAACAAAAAACATTATTTTGCAGAAAACACACTGATCAAAATTAGAGAACAACAATGACTGTAGCATGGAAAAAGATTACAACAAAATTTTCTGAAGGTTACAACAGTCAGCAATTAGTAGGAAGTGTACAGGCCTCTGCTCTGAATGACTTCAGCACATCTGCTGATGGCCACAGGACAGCACTAGTCTCTTACACTGCTCTGGTGTGATTTTGGTCCACTCTTCTTCCAGTCTCCTCCACAGGTCGGTGACTGTAGTGGGTTTCTTGGCCATAACTTTGTCACCAAGGATTTTCCAGAGGTTCTCTATTGGGTTGAGATCAGGACTCTGGGCAGGCCATGTCATTATTTCAATGTTTTCAGTTTCAAGGACCTGCTTTACCCATTTTGCTGTGTGACATGGAGCGTTGTCCTGCATGAACACTGCGGGCTGATTGGGTGATGAATGCAGGGAAGGAACCATATGTTGTTGAAGAAGGTTCTGATAAACATTTGCATTCACTCTGCCATGTAGCTGTATAAGAGGCCCAACTCCTGCTGCAGAAAACATGCCCCAAACCATGACACTTCCTCCTCCACTTTTCACTGACTTCTTTACACACTTTGGGTTCAGTCTTTCTCCAGTTTGTCACCGAACATAATGTTTCCCATCGGACCCAAATAAATTAAACTTGCTTTCATCACTGAAGTGAACTTTGGACCAGTTCTCCTTTGTCCACACAACATGCTCCTCAGCAAAGCTATAGTCTAGCCTTTTGATTCTGTCTGCTAATGAGTGGTTTGGTCACTGCAGAGTGGGCTTTCATTCCAAATGCTCTTAAACGTTGAGACACTGTATGACGAGACAGATCTTTACCCTGTTCAGCGCTGAACTGGTGAGCAATTCCAGCTGCAGTGTGGAAACGATTGCTCATTAGACACATTTACACAGCCGATTTAAGGCTGCTCTGAAGCGGGTCTGTGTCTGCTCAGAGTAAAGATGCCATGCCGCATAAAAGCAGACCTAAAATATGCCGGGTTTGACCCACCTCAGTCCCTAGTATCAAAGGCGACACAAAGCTGTTTTGATTCAGTGTAAATGAATCGCGAAACAGTGCCGCTCTAAACAGCGTCGTTGTCATGACAACCCAAAGGACGCCTGTCAGTTCGAGCCAAAAACACGTAGCTTACACTAAGCTAGCTCCATTTGTCTGAGCTAACGATAATAAAAAATATCAAATAAAATGTCTACCAATAGGGGAAACAACTGGTCCAACAAAGAAGTAAAAGAGCTTCTTTTAATAAGAGCAGAGGAAGAAATTAACCGGCAAATTGACGGAACTGTATTAACTGCATTAATTAGGCTAATTACGTTACATATAGAGAGATCTCCAAGCCATTGATGTGCCCTGAGTGCTAAAGCAAACAATTAAATAATTAAAAATAATATAGGCTAGTATTCAATGGATGGTTCAGTGTTCAAATATGTTTTTTTGACTAAATATATTTACATATATATATATAATAGATAAAAAATTAAGACAGAATGTGTGCACCATTCCAAGGGCGCCTGCAGGATTTCTTTCGATCGCACTTATCAGAATCACCGGCCGAGTCCCACCCGAGGCCGTCTTTCTCTTCTGAAACAACTGTTATTAAAATAGTTAAGTTTTTTTTTTTTTTTTTTATTAACCTAATTTAGGAAGATGTTTGGAGCATGATTTTTTCGTTAATATATTTTTTTAAATAAGTAACGACCAAGTTGGTTAAAACCTATGTTTGATTATTTTAGCCTTCTTAAATCATTAAGACTTGCTTAGATATGAAAAAGTTAAAGCAGAGGTCTTCAACCCTGTTCCTGGGGACCCACTATCCTGAAGAGTTTAGCTACAACCCTAATCACAGAACATGGAGGCGCTAGCGCGATCACTTGCATTTTTTTTCTTAGAAACATCTTAAAATACGACAGAATTTTTGTTAATAAAGGTAAGAGTAATAAATAATTCGAGTTTACTTTTATGCGTGTGCTTTCACAATATCAACACAGCGTGCTTTATAAATAAATCTGCCGTCTCGGTCTTGAACAGGAGCGCTTCACAATGATGAACCTAAATTCAGCCAATTAACTCACAGATAGGCTATGATCAGGGCCGCATTAATGCATGGGCTAACCTGGGCTTAAGCCCAGGGCCCCGGGCTGAGGGGGGGGCCCGGTGATGCCGGAAAAAATTGTAACCGCATTTTATGATGAGTTGACTGTTCCATTAAAATTAGGCTTTATCGGTTTGCTTTGAATGTACGTGTGGGAGTTGCAAGTCCTGCGCCAGAAGTATCAGCCAGTCAGAAAAGAGAAAAACTGCCAAAATTGAAGCTCAGAGCATATTAACGCGGGACTAAGAGAAGATGCCGATGCAGATCAGTACAAGTAGGCGAGGTAGATAAGTTCTTAGCGCCGATAGCACTGTCCGGATTCCAGCTAGAGCCCCATAAAATAGTTAAATTTTGTTTGCGATGGCAAAGTGATTATATTTCGTTTCGTTTTGTTTATAAAGTCCATTTAGAGAAACGTTTGAAGCATGTTTTGTTCGTTAAATATACGTTTTTTTTTTTTTTTTAAATAAACAGTGGTCAGCGTAAAACTGTTCATAGTCTGTTTGATCAATTTGCCTTCTCAATTCATCAAGACGTGACTAAAATAAAATCTATAGATATAGAACAGTTCAAGTATAAAACAACTGAAATGTTAAACCTTGATAAATGTGCGCTATTAGGCGCATATCCAATTGTTTGTGCGGAGAGTGGAAGCTAAAGCCCCTTTGCAGGACATGGAGGCGCCAGCGCGATCACTTTCTTTTTTTATACTGGAAACAATTTAAAATTATCCTCATTTTTGCTCACAAATGTAAGAGTAAAATATCATTCGGAACTGTAAAGGGTCTACTTTTATTTGTGTGCAAAATAATAATAAAAAACGTTACAAACAGTGATTTTATAAAATAAAGAAAACAAACATGATGCACAGACATAATACATGCATATTTAGGCAGCTTTAAATTGTTACTTAACGAAATAAAACAAATCGAAAACAATAACACTTTCATTATGTAATAATCCGTATAGATGCATTTAAAGGCCTATCCAAAACTATAGATTGCAAGTCAGGTTCTTTGCGACAGTGACTCACAATACACCAAATAATTCAAATATCTCCTTACTATTTCCCCCGACACGTTCATTGTTATTTATTTTTGCCGACGCTTTGTGGCAAGTTTCAACCTGTTGTGTGCAATATGTTACCCCGAGACTCTTACTTCAAATGAGGGTGACCACAAAAGACACTAATCTCAAAATTATATCACAAAGATAAATAATTTATTATCACAGATGAGTTCATATAAGAATGAATATAAATAAAATAACATATAGACAGAACATCACCCTCACTCAAAAGATATTAATTACCAGCCAAACCTTCATCGTCTTCATTAAATACAATCTCAGCTTCTTCACACAAAGTGATAACATAAATCATATAAACACTCTCCAATTCACCTCACTAAAAAAAGAAGCACACTTCACATCAAATATTACTTCCACTGCAAAGAACACCCTCACACAAATAAATGGTGTTTTTAAAGCATCGACATGTACAATAAATACAACTGTTGGCTGGCAACAGGAGGCTGGGAAGTGAAATACAAAAACACGAACAAACAAAACAAAAAAAAGATACTCAGCCAGCCAGTCTGATTCACAACAGTCATCAAAGCCCAGTTGCGCTGGAGGCAAACAGCGCGTACATTCAACGACTGGCCAGCTGAGAAATTAACATAAACAAAACACTGGAGGAACAGCGACCAACTTAACCTGCAACACAGCAAATCACACGTGTTCCTGATTACAGAGGAATCGACAGAAAACGCGACTGTCGGCAAACAACTTCAAGATATTCACGTGTTCCTGTTGTTTGCATTGCACACTTAAACGCTGAAGTACTACCGGAAAACACAATGTTTGTGTCTGCTAACCCAGACCATATTTGTGCCCAACCCGGGAAGTGCTACCAAGCAGCACGTTCACACACAAGGAAATCGGACCCCGTCTCTAGGCGTCCTTTGGCGTGCCTACTTAAAAACGTGAATCACCCAAATAACCACGCCCCCTACTAACCCCATCGCCGGTTACATTCTTCCCCCCAGGAATTCAACGGCGACCCGCCGATGCACACACACCCCAATTTGCCAACCAAGACTATACTTCAAATTTATTTCAAGACTACATTTTTTCTACTGGCATGACCATCGTTCTGGGTAGTCTATAAGGATTTGAGTGCCGGCCAGCTGTAGTTCTCCTAGAACGCCTCAGCTCTAAGGGTCGAGCCTCTGGTGTAATGCAACTCTCAGAAGCACCCTCTTCAACTTGCACATCACAATCCCCTTGCAACAAAATGCATGAGGCTGAATCACTATCTAAATCAGTAGCAGAGCCACTGCTAGAACTAGCTACGTCAGACACAGGAGGATCCACATCACTTAAAACAGGGTCTATCAACGCTTTACGCATTTCCATCCGATGGACCTGCTTCACTGGCCCTGCCTGAGACACAGGAGCCACAGAGTACACAGCTCCCTGCTCCCCTGGTTCACGAACCACCTTATACAAACATGAATCATACACATCCTGAATTTTATGCCGTCCACGATGATGGTTTTTAAGATAGACTAACTCACCCTCTCTAAAACCATAATCATTAATCCTACCCTTATAACTCCTGTTACGGCGAGCCACCTTTTCCCTCAACCTCTCCTGTACCTCACCATAGGCTGCCTGAAGTCTACCTTGATGTTCAACAATCCACTGCTCAGGCGTCTCCGAAATCTCTTCCGGATTGTTTAACAAAAAGTCAACAGGCAATTTGGGTTCACATCCAAACATTAAAAAATATGGACTCATCCCTGTAGAATGGTGCACTGTAGTGTTATAAGCATAAACCAGCTGTGGCAGATGTTGAGGCCAGCGCTTCTTTTTGTCTTGTGGCAAAGTCCGCAACAGGTCATGGAGAGTCCGATTAAAACGTTCGCACTGCCCATTACCCTGCGGATGGTACGCAGTAGTGCGACTCTTATGTACCCCATAAACCTTACATAACTGACCAATAAGGTTACTTTCAAAATTTCGCCCTTGGTCTGAATGCAGACGACATGGGACCCCAAACAAATGAAACCAATGTCGAACCAAAACCTCTGCCACAGTACTGGCTCGCTGATCCCGAGTCGGAATAGCTTGCGTGAATTTAGAAAAAACATCAGTAAGCACCAAAACATTCTCCCTACCATCACTTGCTGGCTCCAACAAGGTAAAGTCAATGGCCAAAATTTCATGAGGCCGGGATGCTTGTAACGTCCCCATAAAAGACCTTACCTTGGGTTGAACTGCTTTAGCGAGAATACACCGCTGACATTCCCTACACCATTTTTCCACATCTCTCATCATCCCTGGCCAATAACAGCGACGCTTCACTAACTCTGCTGTTCGATCTTTGCCTTGATGCCCATGATTGTCATGCAGACTGCTAAACACCTCCCTTTGAAGCTTTTGGGGCAAGAGCAACTGATAAATCTCTCGATGGCCATCTGGGGTATACGATAAACGATAAAGACACCCATCCTTCTCACGCAAACGATCCCATTGCCTAGCTAACTCCTTCACAGCTCGATCCATACCAGATAATTCTGAAGGACCTAAAACACTACCGGCACCCCAAGCCTTTACAATAGGGCCAATAATTGGATCTACTTTCTGCAGATATGAAAGATCCTGATGCAAACATCCAGGCAGTGCAGCGACCTCACTAGTGCTTACTACCTGCTCTGGAGATCTTTCCCTCAACTGCTGCTGTAAGACTTGGGGAACTTCTATTCCTGGTAACACATTATTCATGGCCTGCCGAGACAATGCATCAGCATTTTGATTTACCCTTCCTGGCTGATACTTGATCACAAAATTAAAAGAGGCCAGCTGTGACAACCACCGCTGCTCCAAGGCTCCCAACTTTGAGGTCTGCAGGTGACAGAGCGGATTATTGTCAGTGTAAACCACAAAATGATTCCCCAACAAATACTCCCTAAATTTATCACATACAGCCCATTTCAGGGCCAAACACTCCAATTTCATGGAGCTGTAGTTTTCCATATTCCGCTCTGTCCTCCGCAGACCCCTACTAGCATACGCAATGGGGCGACGCTTCCCCCCCTGTTCCTGGGACAAAATTGCCCCCAAGCCCTGATGGCTTGCATCTATCTCCACCACAAAAGGCTTACTAAAGTCTGCATATGCAAGCACTGGTGCTGTAACTAGCTTTGTCTTCAAAGTTTGAAAACTATTCTCACATTCTGCATTCCACACAGATGCTAAAGGCAGACGTAGGGTCTTACCCTTTCTGGCAGAGCCCCCCAGTCTCGTTACCAGTTCATGAAGGGGCTTAGCCAGCTTAGCAAATCCTTCAATAAATCGGCGATAATAGCTGGAGAAACCTAAAAACGACCGGAGCTCAGCCAAATGCACTGGACGACTCCATTCTTTTACTGCTGCCACTTTGTCGGGGTCAGTGGCCACGCCCTGCTCAGATACTAAATGCCCCAAATACTTCACTTGCTTCTGAAAAAAATTACACTTACTCAACTTAATCTTAAGGCCTTCCTGCTGCAATCGCTTAAAGACCTCCTCCAACCGTATCAAATGCTCCTGTACAGAAGAGGAAAACACAATTATATCTTCCAGATACAAAAGCAAAGAAGAAAACCGCCTATCTCCAAATAGCCGCTCCATGAGTCTTTGGAATGTTCCTGGCGCGTTACAAAGTCCAAAAGGCATACGATTAAATTCAAATAACCCAAATGGAGTACAAAAAGCTGTCTTTGCCTTATCTACCTCAGCTACCTCAACCTGATTGTACCCACTTGCTAAATCTAAGGTGGAAAACCACCTTGCCCCAGTCAGAGCATCCAAAGACTCTTCAATTCGTGGCAGTGGATAAGCGTCCTTTCTAGTCTTCGAATTTAGTTGACGATAGTCAACACACATCCTAATTGTCCCATCCCTCTTCTGCACAAGAACAATTGGGGATGAGTAAGGACTACAACTCTCCCTAATCACTTTACTTTCCAGAAGTTGTTGAATGTGAGACCTTACGGACTCATACTGAGAAGGAGGAATTCTTCTGTATGGCTGTCGAACAGGTTTGTCATCTACTAGAGGAATCTCATGTTTAATCAAGGCAGTACACCCTATGTCACCCTCCGTAGTCGAAAAAATAACCTGATACCTATTAAGTAACTGCTTTACCTGTTCCACTTCCTGTTCAGAAAGTCCTTCTAAAGAAGGAAGGTCAATATTGCCACTGGGCAGATACTCAGCTTGATGGACAAACACTTGGGCGCTATAAACATTTTCAGGACAAACTTGCAATCTAGGTCCAGGGGCACTTAACACTTTAACTACTTGAACCGTACCTATAATACAACGAGGTGCCACCCATATTTCTGTACTTCCTACATTAACAATGGGTGCATACACCAATCCCCTCTCTGCATATACCAAAGAAGGAGACAGCAGTAAACCTTCTGGAAGGGTGTTTTCCTCTGATCTCGGAGGTTCTAACAAAAATTCTACTACTGCACCTGAAACTTGGGGACAGGTAACAGGAATCATAGTCATCGTACCTGCAGCAACACGAACAGGAGTTTTACCCTGCACTCTCACCTTAAATGGAGAAGCAGAATTAGAAACAGCTTCAATTTTTTGACAACAACGGAGTGCCTTTTTCCATGCTGGGGTAGCTGATCGTATTCTCGGAATCTGAAAAAGTTCAGTACCATGCTCATTAAATAAGTTAACATAACATTCTCGAATGATGTTCATACCCAACACAGCTGGAATTTTCTCCTTCTGAGCATGCATAGCAGGAGAACAAACGTCCTTCACAATCAAAACCCCTTTGCTAGGTAATGTAACCCCAAATAAACTAACATCAAGTTCTACATACCCCACACATGGAATATCCATCCCGTTTGCCGCTTTCAATGCTAACCATGCACAGTCACGAAGACCACCTTTATTCAAATCAGAAAAATAATGATTAAAATAACTCTCTGTTAAAGTGGTAACCATAGAGCCTGTATCTAATAAACACAAAACATCCACAGTTCCCATCTTAACATTCAATGTTGGACAAGACCCCACAAAACTAGAAAAGGCTTGAGCGTCAACGTTTGAGCCTAATGTTCCCATCTCCAGTGTGTGGCTCTGCACCCTGGAGGGCTCTAGTTTTCCGTCAATGATGCTGATTCAACACTGGCCCCCCCACTCAAACCCGGCGGTGGCAAAGACCTAGTTTGCGAATTGAAAGTGCAGTATCTCGCAATATGGCCAACCTGGTTACATTTAATACATACGGGTTGACCATCAGGTGCTCTGCGAAATCTACCTCTGGGAACTCTGTTAGCATTACCTACAACCCCTTCTGGGGTACTCAAAGTTTTCAGAATCAAATCCAATTGTGTTTGCTGTCTTAGAACCATATCCTTTAATTCTGCAAACTCAGAACTAACCACCCGATTCTCTTCACATGTAGACACAACTTGAGTTTCAAATGAATAAGGGGCTACTTTACTTGACCGATTTCTTTGAGGCTGTCCCTCCTCCACCCAACGCATTGCCTCTTTGCGTAGGTCCAGGAGGTTCAAGGAAGAATCCTGCCTCACCAATCTCTTTAATTCTCGGCGAAGAGTATGGTCCTGGACATTCTCACAAAATTGATCTCGCAGAACCACCTGGTAGTCAGACACAACATTAGAATTAGCTTTTCGTACCTTGTCCATAAGACCCATCAATGCATGAGAAAACTCTTGTAAAGATTCCCCCTCCTTTTGTTTTCTATCAAAAAACTGCTGTTGCAAAATCACATAAGAAACCGAAGAAGAATACAATTCACGTAAAACAGTAAATATCTCAGTGACATTCCCTTTAACATCACCAGGCCTAAACTTAATTTCAGTACGAGCCTCCCCCTCTAAATGATCATAAACGAACATAGCTTTGTCCAATTCCGACATGTGCCTCCCTCTAATACAACTCTCCACCTCTTCAATCCAGTCTTCCAAAGAAGGAGAGCCAGATGACACTTTACCAGAGAATTTAGAACATTTTCTCTCTCTGGGCACATATATTGCCTGTTCACGCCGCTGAACGTTACCTTCGGGGGCTGAACTGGATACAACACTCGCCAAACCTCCAACTTGAGGCTGTTGTTTCAGTCTTTCATTTTCCAGTCGTAATTGCTCCAGCTGCTCCCGTAGTTGTTGCAGCTCCTCCGCCATGATTGCAACAGCTCAGTCCAATATCGCCGGAAAGTCAAAGCCGATCGCTGTTCCTCCTAAAAACAAAACAAAACCCTACACTTCCCAGCCTTGTAATACTTTGAAAAAAAACCCTGCCGACTACGCCAATTGTTACCCCGAGACTCTTACTTCAAATGAGGGTGACCACAAAAGACACTAATCTCAAAATTATATCACAAAGATAAATAATTTATTATCACAGATGAGTTCATATAAGAATGAATATAAATAAAATAACATATAGACAGAACATCACCCTCACTCAAAAGATATTAATTACCAGCCAAACCTTCATCGTCTTCATTAAATACAATCTCAGCTTCTTCACACAAAGTGATAACATAAATCATATAAACACTCTCCAATTCACCTCACTAAAAAAAGAAGCACACTTCACATCAAATATTACTTCCACTGCAAAGAACACCCTCACACAAATAAATGGTGTTTTTAAAGCATCGACATGTACAATAAATACAACTGTTGGCTGGCAACAGGAGGCTGGGAAGTGAAATACAAAAACACGAACAAACAAAACAAAAAAAAGATACTCAGCCAGCCAGTCTGATTCACAACAGTCATCAAAGCCCAGTTGCGCTGGAGGCAAACAGCGCGTACATTCAACGACTGGCCAGCTGAGAAATTAACATAAACAAAACACTGGAGGAACAGCGACCAACTTAACCTGCAACACAGCAAATCACACGTGTTCCTGATTACAGAGGAATCGACAGAAAACGCGACTGTCGGCAAACAACTTCAAGATATTCACGTGTTCCTGTTGTTTGCATTGCACACTTAAACGCTGAAGTACTACCGGAAAACACAATGTTTGTGTCTGCTAACCCAGACCATATTTGTGCCCAACCCGGGAAGTGCTACCAAGCAGCACGTTCACACACAAGGAAATCGGACCCCGTCTCTAGGCGTCCTTTGGCGTGCCTACTTAAAAACGTGAATCACCCAAATAACCACGCCCCCTACTAACCCCATCGCCGGTTACATTCTTCCCCCCAGGAATTCAACGGCGACCCGCCGATGCACACACACCCCAATTTGCCAACCAAGACTATACTTCAAATTTATTTCAAGACTACATTTTTTCTACTGGCATGACCATCGTTCTGGGTAGTCTATAAGGATTTGAGTGCCGGCCAGCTGTAGTTCTCCTAGAACGCCTCAGCTCTAAGGGTCGAGCCTCTGGTGTAATGCAACTCTCAGAAGCACCCTCTTCAACTTGCACATCACAATCCCCTTGCAACAAAATGCATGAGGCTGAATCACTATCTAAATCAGTAGCAGAGCCACTGCTAGAACTAGCTACGTCAGACACAGGAGGATCCACATCACTTAAAACAGGGTCTATCAACGCTTTACGCATTTCCATCCGATGGACCTGCTTCACTGGCCCTGCCTGAGACACAGGAGCCACAGAGTACACAGCTCCCTGCTCCCCTGGTTCACGAACCACCTTATACAAACATGAATCATACACATCCTGAATTTTATGCCGTCCACGATGATGGTTTTTAAGATAGACTAACTCACCCTCTCTAAAACCATAATCATTAATCCTACCCTTATAACTCCTGTTACGGCGAGCCACCTTTTCCCTCAACCTCTCCTGTACCTCACCATAGGCTGCCTGAAGTCTACCTTGATGTTCAACAATCCACTGCTCAGGCGTCTCCGAAATCTCTTCCGGATTGTTTAACAAAAAGTCAACAGGCAATTTGGGTTCACATCCAAACATTAAAAAATATGGACTCATCCCTGTAGAATGGTGCACTGTAGTGTTATAAGCATAAACCAGCTGTGGCAGATGTTGAGGCCAGCGCTTCTTTTTGTCTTGTGGCAAAGTCCGCAACAGGTCATGGAGAGTCCGATTAAAACGTTCGCACTGCCCATTACCCTGCGGATGGTACGCAGTAGTGCGACTCTTATGTACCCCATAAACCTTACATAACTGACCAATAAGGTTACTTTCAAAATTTCGCCCTTGGTCTGAATGCAGACGACATGGGACCCCAAACAAATGAAACCAATGTCGAACCAAAACCTCTGCCACAGTACTGGCTCGCTGATCCCGAGTCGGAATAGCTTGCGTGAATTTAGAAAAAACATCAGTAAGCACCAAAACATTCTCCCTACCATCACTTGCTGGCTCCAACAAGGTAAAGTCAATGGCCAAAATTTCATGAGGCCGGGATGCTTGTAACGTCCCCATAAAAGACCTTACCTTGGGTTGAACTGCTTTAGCGAGAATACACCGCTGACATTCCCTACACCATTTTTCCACATCTCTCATCATCCCTGGCCAATAACAGCGACGCTTCACTAACTCTGCTGTTCGATCTTTGCCTTGATGCCCATGATTGTCATGCAGACTGCTAAACACCTCCCTTTGAAGCTTTTGGGGCAAGAGCAACTGATAAATCTCTCGATGGCCATCTGGGGTATACGATAAACGATAAAGACACCCATCCTTCTCACGCAAACGATCCCATTGCCTAGCTAACTCCTTCACAGCTCGATCCATACCAGATAATTCTGAAGGACCTAAAACACTACCGGCACCCCAAGCCTTTACAATAGGGCCAATAATTGGATCTACTTTCTGCAGATATGAAAGATCCTGATGCAAACATCCAGGCAGTGCAGCGACCTCACTAGTGCTTACTACCTGCTCTGGAGATCTTTCCCTCAACTGCTGCTGTAAGACTTGGGGAACTTCTATTCCTGGTAACACATTATTCATGGCCTGCCGAGACAATGCATCAGCATTTTGATTTACCCTTCCTGGCTGATACTTGATCACAAAATTAAAAGAGGCCAGCTGTGACAACCACCGCTGCTCCAAGGCTCCCAACTTTGAGGTCTGCAGGTGACAGAGCGGATTATTGTCAGTGTAAACCACAAAATGATTCCCCAACAAATACTCCCTAAATTTATCACATACAGCCCATTTCAGGGCCAAACACTCCAATTTCATGGAGCTGTAGTTTTCCATATTCCGCTCTGTCCTCCGCAGACCCCTACTAGCATACGCAATGGGGCGACGCTTCCCCCCCTGTTCCTGGGACAAAATTGCCCCCAAGCCCTGATGGCTTGCATCTATCTCCACCACAAAAGGCTTACTAAAGTCTGCATATGCAAGCACTGGTGCTGTAACTAGCTTTGTCTTCAAAGTTTGAAAACTATTCTCACATTCTGCATTCCACACAGATGCTAAAGGCAGACGTAGGGTCTTACCCTTTCTGGCAGAGCCCCCCAGTCTCGTTACCAGTTCATGAAGGGGCTTAGCCAGCTTAGCAAATCCTTCAATAAATCGGCGATAATAGCTGGAGAAACCTAAAAACGACCGGAGCTCAGCCAAATGCACTGGACGACTCCATTCTTTTACTGCTGCCACTTTGTCGGGGTCAGTGGCCACGCCCTGCTCAGATACTAAATGCCCCAAATACTTCACTTGCTTCTGAAAAAAATTACACTTACTCAACTTAATCTTAAGGCCTTCCTGCTGCAATCGCTTAAAGACCTCCTCCAACCGTATCAAATGCTCCTGTACAGAAGAGGAAAACACAATTATATCTTCCAGATACAAAAGCAAAGAAGAAAACCGCCTATCTCCAAATAGCCGCTCCATGAGTCTTTGGAATGTTCCTGGCGCGTTACAAAGTCCAAAAGGCATACGATTAAATTCAAATAACCCAAATGGAGTACAAAAAGCTGTCTTTGCCTTATCTACCTCAGCTACCTCAACCTGATTGTACCCACTTGCTAAATCTAAGGTGGAAAACCACCTTGCCCCAGTCAGAGCATCCAAAGACTCTTCAATTCGTGGCAGTGGATAAGCGTCCTTTCTAGTCTTCGAATTTAGTTGACGATAGTCAACACACATCCTAATTGTCCCATCCCTCTTCTGCACAAGAACAATTGGGGATGAGTAAGGACTACAACTCTCCCTAATCACTTTACTTTCCAGAAGTTGTTGAATGTGAGACCTTACGGACTCATACTGAGAAGGAGGAATTCTTCTGTATGGCTGTCGAACAGGTTTGTCATCTACTAGAGGAATCTCATGTTTAATCAAGGCAGTACACCCTATGTCACCCTCCGTAGTCGAAAAAATAACCTGATACCTATTAAGTAACTGCTTTACCTGTTCCACTTCCTGTTCAGAAAGTCCTTCTAAAGAAGGAAGGTCAATATTGCCACTGGGCAGATACTCAGCTTGATGGACAAACACTTGGGCGCTATAAACATTTTCAGGACAAACTTGCAATCTAGGTCCAGGGGCACTTAACACTTTAACTACTTGAACCGTACCTATAATACAACGAGGTGCCACCCATATTTCTGTACTTCCTACATTAACAATGGGTGCATACACCAATCCCCTCTCTGCATATACCAAAGAAGGAGACAGCAGTAAACCTTCTGGAAGGGTGTTTTCCTCTGATCTCGGAGGTTCTAACAAAAATTCTACTACTGCACCTGAAACTTGGGGACAGGTAACAGGAATCATAGTCATCGTACCTGCAGCAACACGAACAGGAGTTTTACCCTGCACTCTCACCTTAAATGGAGAAGCAGAATTAGAAACAGCTTCAATTTTTTGACAACAACGGAGTGCCTTTTTCCATGCTGGGGTAGCTGATCGTATTCTCGGAATCTGAAAAAGTTCAGTACCATGCTCATTAAATAAGTTAACATAACATTCTCGAATGATGTTCATACCCAACACAGCTGGAATTTTCTCCTTCTGAGCATGCATAGCAGGAGAACAAACGTCCTTCACAATCAAAACCCCTTTGCTAGGTAATGTAACCCCAAATAAACTAACATCAAGTTCTACATACCCCACACATGGAATATCCATCCCGTTTGCCGCTTTCAATGCTAACCATGCACAGTCACGAAGACCACCTTTATTCAAATCAGAAAAATAATGATTAAAATAACTCTCTGTTAAAGTGGTAACCATAGAGCCTGTATCTAATAAACACAAAACATCCACAGTTCCCATCTTAACATTCAATGTTGGACAAGACCCCACAAAACTAGAAAAGGCTTGAGCGTCAACGTTTGAGCCTAATGTTCCCATCTCCAGTGTGTGGCTCTGCACCCTGGAGGGCTCTAGTTTTCCGTCAATGATGCTGATTCAACACTGGCCCCCCCACTCAAACCCGGCGGTGGCAAAGACCTAGTTTGCGAATTGAAAGTGCAGTATCTCGCAATATGGCCAACCTGGTTACATTTAATACATACGGGTTGACCATCAGGTGCTCTGCGAAATCTACCTCTGGGAACTCTGTTAGCATTACCTACAACCCCTTCTGGGGTACTCAAAGTTTTCAGAATCAAATCCAATTGTGTTTGCTGTCTTAGAACCATATCCTTTAATTCTGCAAACTCAGAACTAACCACCCGATTCTCTTCACATGTAGACACAACTTGAGTTTCAAATGAATAAGGGGCTACTTTACTTGACCGATTTCTTTGAGGCTGTCCCTCCTCCACCCAACGCATTGCCTCTTTGCGTAGGTCCAGGAGGTTCAAGGAAGAATCCTGCCTCACCAATCTCTTTAATTCTCGGCGAAGAGTATGGTCCTGGACATTCTCACAAAATTGATCTCGCAGAACCACCTGGTAGTCAGACACAACATTAGAATTAGCTTTTCGTACCTTGTCCATAAGACCCATCAATGCATGAGAAAACTCTTGTAAAGATTCCCCCTCCTTTTGTTTTCTATCAAAAAACTGCTGTTGCAAAATCACATAAGAAACCGAAGAAGAATACAATTCACGTAAAACAGTAAATATCTCAGTGACATTCCCTTTAACATCACCAGGCCTAAACTTAATTTCAGTACGAGCCTCCCCCTCTAAATGATCATAAACGAACATAGCTTTGTCCAATTCCGACATGTGCCTCCCTCTAATACAACTCTCCACCTCTTCAATCCAGTCTTCCAAAGAAGGAGAGCCAGATGACACTTTACCAGAGAATTTAGAACATTTTCTCTCTCTGGGCACATATATTGCCTGTTCACGCCGCTGAACGTTACCTTCGGGGGCTGAACTGGATACAACACTCGCCAAACCTCCAACTTGAGGCTGTTGTTTCAGTCTTTCATTTTCCAGTCGTAATTGCTCCAGCTGCTCCCGTAGTTGTTGCAGCTCCTCCGCCATGATTGCAACAGCTCAGTCCAATATCGCCGGAAAGTCAAAGCCGATCGCTGTTCCTCCTAAAAACAAAACAAAACCCTACACTTCCCAGCCTTGTAATACTTTGAAAAAAAACCCTGCCGACTACGCCAATTGTTACCCCGAGACTCTTACTTCAAATGAGGGTGACCACAAAAGACACTAATCTCAAAATTATATCACAAAGATAAATAATTTATTATCACAGATGAGTTCATATAAGAATGAATATAAATAAAATAACATATAGACAGAACATCACCCTCACTCAAAAGATATTAATTACCAGCCAAACCTTCATCGTCTTCATTAAATACAATCTCAGCTTCTTCACACAAAGTGATAACATAAATCATATAAACACTCTCCAATTCACCTCACTAAAAAAAGAAGCACACTTCACATCAAATATTACTTCCACTGCAAAGAACACCCTCACACAAATAAATGGTGTTTTTAAAGCATCGACATGTACAATAAATACAACTGTTGGCTGGCAACAGGAGGCTGGGAAGTGAAATACAAAAACACGAACAAACAAAACAAAAAAAAGATACTCAGCCAGCCAGTCTGATTCACAACAGTCATCAAAGCCCAGTTGCGCTGGAGGCAAACAGCGCGTACATTCAACGACTGGCCAGCTGAGAAATTAACATAAACAAAACACTGGAGGAACAGCGACCAACTTAACCTGCAACACAGCAAATCACACGTGTTCCTGATTACAGAGGAATCGACAGAAAACGCGACTGTCGGCAAACAACTTCAAGATATTCACGTGTTCCTGTTGTTTGCATTGCACACTTAAACGCTGAAGTACTACCGGAAAACAGGCGTAGGCGTCCTTTGGCGTGCCTACATAAAAACCTGAATCACCCAAATAACCACGCCCCCTACTAACCCCATCGCCGGTTACAAATACCTTATAAAAAAGATGCAGGTTTTAAGATCAGAAATTAAGCGTATTCCCAATTCTCCAGGCACCATACATCACTGCCTGGTTGTATGTGACGTTAAACTTTCAGTTTCATTTTCGGCAGTCCACGGCGGGTCATATCTGTGGAGATGCGTGTTACCATGGTAAAGTCAATATCTTGTTCAACAACCAGATGCATTTACACTTGTCCAGTTGGTTCTGGAATACGTGCAGACCACCTCCTGTCCTGAAGTGTTTTGCAAGATCTGATTGTAATCGAATGCGTTTGTTCGGACCAGTCCATAGTCCATCTTTCTTTCTTTCTTTCTTTCTTTAAATATAATTGAGCCGGGTGATGCGAATTATTCAGGCCCACTCTTTCAGAGGCCCACCCGCCTACAAATTTCTGTCTCCGCCACTGCTCTGATTAAATCGGTCGGGTTTTCTCTGTTTAGAACTTACTATTTAAACGCATTCGTTTACTGGATCCTTGGGCTAAAAAGTTTACAGGAGGGGTTCAAGAAAAATTTCTGCCGAAAACCTGCTTCTTTTAATTTTAAGGTATTGTTTTCGTTATAATGTACTGATTCAAATTAGTAATCAATAATAATTATTATTTTACCACTCGGTGTGCCTCCCCTGATGTTCTCGCGTCATCCTTTTACTTGCGGAGGAACGGAGTGGTCGCGGGCGCATCAGGCACAATCATCAAACATATTTCAATGGAAGCCGGCGCCCGGCTTCAAGAAACGACGAAATTATTCACTGCTCTTGACCGAATAGCCTTTGTAGCTTTATTAAATTCAATGAATACACTAAATTTTATGAAATGATTATAGGCCTACTTATATTTGATTAAGTTCTGTATTATTCTTACTTAAATGCTTCTGTAAATTAGATCAGAAGCACCGCTAATTCAGTTTTTTTTTTTTGTTTTTTTTTTTGTCTATTTTGTATTTGCTCCCCTTTTTATTTTGCATCTTTGTGTTTATTGTTAACGACAAAGGACAAAAAGGACAAAAATAGCTTTATTTTGGATATTCATTTACTAGGTAATTAGTTGGTGGAAAAGATGCATTATGATGCATCATCATAATCAAATCGTGAGGCAAAGGAAGGTTCACATGTGATTTGGTCATAAGGGCTCAGCAGTGGTTTACATTTTTACTTCCCCTTCCACAAAAAAAAAAAAAAATAAAAATAATAATAATAATAATAATAAATAAAATAAAATAGTATGAATTTTACAGTTCTCGATTCCAAGTGAAGACACAGTCAGTAAGAACAAATGAACACATTGTAAGTAATAGCTCAAATAAATAAAAAGAACAAAGATAAAAATTCAACAAAGTTTTAGGTTTTGGAGTTTGAAGATGTTAATGTACAGAAACTGAATAATTGTCATGAACTGTACTGTTGTGGCTCCCTCCCTTCACCATCAGAGGGAGCCTTCATTTCACTATGGACTCATTCCATTCATTCACTACATTTCCCATCATCCCTTCCTCATGAACTTCCTGTGTCCTCTCACCTCTCACCCCTGTCGGCCATCTTGCCTCCACCCGCACACACCTGACAGTCATTACACCTCATTACTCCCATTGCATAAATAGCCTGGTTCTCCTCAGACTGGTTGCGAAGTCTTGTTCAGTTTACTGTCAATTCCGAGCGTTTTCCCGTGTTTATTTTCCCGTTGCCGATCCTGTTTGTTCCCTGGTTTCCTGAGTCTCCTCCGCCCGCCTACCGACCCTTGCCTGCCCTTGGACTATCCAGTTTAGCCCGCCGCCTGCCCTGACCCCCCACGCTCGGATACTGACGTCTCTGTGTTTGTTCTACGTTGTACACGTTTGTTCCTGCCTGACCCTGCCTGTTTCACTACGTTTACTGTTCATAATAAAAGCTTGCATTTGGATCCTACTGTCCACGTCCCGTTCGTCACAGAAGACTTCGCCACCCTGGATCCAGCAGCTTTTTCATTCCCCGGCTCAGCCATGGACCCCTTTGACCGCCTGCTTCTGTTTAAACAAGGAGGTATGTCTATTAAAGACTATGTTTGGAGGTTCTGTGGTCTCATGTACCAGCTCCCATTTTATGATGAGGACTATTTCATGGACCTTTTTCTCAATGGTCTTGATGAGCCTCTCAAATCTAGGGTGCGACTTGAGGGCCCACGCACTTGTTTCTCAGATTATGTGGATTTCGCTTTGTGGTGTGGGGACTCTTTAGTAATGGCGGCCGCGCCGGCGCGCGGTCACAAAATGGCGGCCGCGACGACGCGCGGTCACAAAATGGCGTCCGCATCGGCGCGCGGTCACAAAATGGCGGCCGCGCCGGCACACAAGAACAGGAAGACCGCATTTTCCACTAGTGACAGCTTTCTCCACGGACTGATTGACTGCATGGATGACCTTCCACCGCTGCTAGCACCACAGACTGCACCCGACAAGATGGATGCCGTGTCTGAGTTAGCACCTGTCATGACCGTCCCTCCAGAGTTAGCACCTGTCATGGCCACCCATCCCAAATCTGCACCTGTCATGGCTGCCCATCCTGAGTCACGTCCAGCCTCAACTGTCCTTCTAGTTTCAAGTCCTGTCACAGCTGTATCTCCAGTGTCAAGTTCAGCAGTTCCCTCAGACCCAAGCCAAGTCACCATTGTTCCTCTAGAGCCAAGTCAAGTTCCAGCTGTTTTGCCAAAGCCAAGTGAAGTCACAGCCGTTGCTCCAGAGTCAAATTATGTAGCAGCTTTCACTTCAGAGTCATATGTTATTACCACTCTGCCTCCTGAGTCAAGCCAAGTCGTCACAGCTGCCACTTCAGAATCTACCCTCATCGCAGACGCTCTTTCTGAGTCCAACCCCGATGCAGCTGTCACTCCAGCATCTAGTGATGTCGCAGCTGCTCCTCCAGAGTCAAGTCTCATCTCGGCTGCTCCTTCAGAGTCTAGCCTCATCGTAGCTGCTGCGCCTGTGTCAAGCCTCGATGCAGCTGCCCATTCTGAATCAAGCCACACCCCCACAGCTGCTCTCAAGGTTACTGATATCACCCCTGAACCAAGCCAAGCCACTGCTGCTGCTCCGGAACTAACCTTCACTGAGGCCATGCTCCTCCTGAGTACTGCTCTTGGGGTTGTCTGGGCTGCGTTTACCACCACCGAGTCCTCAGAGGTGGCGGCTCACTCCGCAGAACCTATGAGGGTGACCTTCCCCGAGGAGGTGGCTGAGGTCACAGATCCTCAAGCTGTGGGGGAGGTCGCACCTGCTCCCTGCACGGTGGTAGCGTCCAGCAACTTCCACCACACTGAGCTCTCGCCCAGTCCCAATTCAGCCGCAGAGCTCCTCTATATGCTGGGAATCCAGCCCAACCTGGCCAGGAGCTTGGGCTCCAAGCCTTCTCTCTCTGTGTGTGTATGTCTGTCTATGCTCTATGTTGCAGACCAGTCGGTTCCACCCTGGGGGGCTTCCGCTCCACCCTGGAGGGCTCCTGTCCTGCCTGTTCCGCCCTGGGGGGCTTCCGTGCTGCCCTGGAGGGCTCCTGTCCTGCCTGTTCCGCCCTGGGGGGCTTCCGTGCTGCCCTGGAGGGCTCCTGTCCTGTCTGCTCCGCCCTGGGGGGACTCCGCTCCGCCCTGGAGGGCTCCTGTCCTATCTGCTCCGCCCTGGGGGGCTTCCGAGCTGCCCTGGAGGGCTCCTGTCCTGTCTGCTCCGCCCTGGGTGGATTCCGCTCCGCCCTGGAGGGCTCCTGTCCTATCTGCTCCGCCCTGGGGGGCTTCCGAGCTGCCCTGGAGGGCTCCTGTCCTGCCTGTTCCACCCTGGGGGGCTTCCGCTCCGCCCTGGATGGCTCCTGTCCTGCCTGTTCCGCCCTGGGGGGCTTCCATGCTGCCCTGGAGGGCTCCTGTCCTGCCTGTTCCGCCCTGGGGGGCTTCCATGCTGCCCTGGAGGGCTCCAGTCCTGTCTGCTCCGCCCTGGGGGGATTCTGCTTCGCCCTGGAGGGCTCCTGTTCTGTCTGCTCCGCCCTGGGTAGATTCCGCTCTGCCCTGGAGGGCTCCTGTCCTGTCTGCTCCGCCCTGGGTAGATTCCGCTCTGCCCTGGAGGGCTCCTGTCCTGTCTGCTCCGCCCTGGGGGGATTTCGCTCTGCCCTGGAGGGCTCCTGTCCTTTCTGCTCCGCCCTGGGTAGATTCCGCTCTGCCCTGGAGAGCTCCTGTCCTATCTGCTCCGCCCTGGAGGGCTCCAGTCCTGTCTGACCCGCCCTGGTGGGCGTCGGATCCTCTCTCTCTCTCTGTGTGTCTGTCTATGCTCTACGTTACAGACCTGTCTGCTCCGCCCTGGGTAGATCCCGCTCTGCCTTGGAGGGCTCCAGTCCTGTCTGCTTCACCCTGGGTAGATCCCGCTCTGCCCTGGAGGGCTCCAGTCCTGTCTGCTCCGCCCTGGTGGGATTCCGATCAGTCCTGGAGGGTGCCTGCTCCGCTCGATCCGCCCTGGAGGGCGTCTGACTCGTCTGCTCTACCCTGGAGGGTGCCTGATCTGCCTTGGAGGGTGCCTGCTCCGCCCGATCCGCCCTGGAGGGCGTCTGACTCGTCTGCTCTACCCTGGAGGGTGCCTGATCTGCCTTGGAGGGTGCCTGCTCCGCCCGATCCACCCTGGAGGGTGTCTGATTTGTCTGCTCTGCCCTGGAGGGTGCCTGCTCCGCCTGACCCGCCCTGGAGGGTGTCTGCTCCGCCCTGGTGGGATTCCGATCAGTCCTGGAGGGTGCCTGCTCCGCTCGATCCGCCCTGGAGGGCGTCTGACTCATCTGCTCCGCCGTGGAGAATGTCTGTTCTGCCGGCTCCACTCAAGAGAATGTCTGCCCCGTCCTGGTGGTCTCCTAAACATCTAGAGCAGCTCTGTTGCTCTGCTGCCCTTTGGGCACTTTCTGGACTCTTTGCCCCTCCCACTCTGTAAGCCTGCATGGACCTGGTCCTCCCCTCTGCATTCTGTCCCACCACCCCCTGTTGTTGTTGGACTGTTTGGAGCGTCTGGAAGCCGCTCCTAAGGGGGGGGCTCTGTCATGAACTGTACTGTTGTGGCTCCCTCCCTTCACCATCAGAGGGAGCCTTCATTTCACTATGGACTCATTCCATTCATTCACTACATTTCCCATCATCCCTTCCTCATGAACTTCCTGTGTCCTCTCACCTCTCACCCCTGTCGGCCATCTTGCCTCCACCCGCACACACCTGACAGTCATTACACCTCATTACTCCCATTGCATAAATAGCCTGGTTCTCCTCAGACTGATTGCGAAGTCTTGTTCAGTTTACTGTCAATTCCGAGCGTTTTCCCGTGTTTATTTTCCCGTTGCCGATCCTGTTTGTTCCCTGGTTTCCTGAGTCTCCTCCGCCCGCCTACCGACCCTTGCCTGCCCTTGGATTATCCAGTTTAGCCCGCCGCCTGCCCTGACCCCCCACGCTCGGATACTGACGTCTCTGTGTTTGTTCTACGTTGTACACGTTTGTTCCTGCCTGACCCTGCCTGTTTCACTACGTTTACTGTTCATAATAAAAGCTTGCATTTGGATCCTACTGTCCACGTCCCGTTCGTCACAATAATAAAATGTAAAATAACATTGCATAGCCTACTGTTATTTTTGTGTTCAAGAAAAGTTGTCTATTGTTATCAAGGTAAATTAATAATTTAATAACCGCAAAGATCCACAAACAGAAAGACATATTTGACTATGTGCATGTGTGTAGTTCATGCAGTGATATTTGTGTATATTTTATATGACAGACCTTAAGGTGTTGATGTTTTGTTAATGGCATTTACTATTGCAAATTTAAAGGCTGGTGACTTGCGCTTTGTGATTATCAACATTGAGTGAGGTAAAGCCCAGGGGCCCCTTACAGTGTTAATGCGGCCCTGGCTATGATAAATATATCTATAGAAAGCTTTAAATGAATACTTTAAAGGAAATAATTCGAATCGAAAACTCTTTCATTATGTGATCGTAAAAATGCATTTAAAGGCAAACCCAATGAGGAGATGGCAAGTCATTTTTTCCATCACCATCTATTAAAAAGGAAAAGCCTAAACCAGCCCGATTCTAAATTGCGTTTTATTTTAGAATTGTATACAATTAAAAATAAAACACAAATTATACTGGCATATAGCATATATGTAAAACTTTGTCCTAATTGTAGCTTCTTGTATTTTCTGGTTTTATGTTGTTGTTTTGTTTGATATAAATATTACTTTATTGCATTCCAGATGCTTTTTTACGGGTAGCTTTAAAGCAAAACATTGTCATGCACTTGCTGTACCAATTCCCATTTGTAAAAATAGGCTACAAATTAATTTTTGCAGTCTAACCCGATCTCATGAATGTGCCTATACCACGATTTTGTTTATATTTGGCGCAATATTTATACGCAGAAATTGATATTGGCGTGCAAAAGACTGATAAATTCGTAATTAATGCAACAGAAACACGGGGCACATGGGCCTATAATTTACTGCTGAAATGTTTGCGGGTCAAATGTCATTTCAGTCTGAGCGCTGGTACGCACCTGCAGGCGCTATTGCTCCATTCTAACTATAGTTCCTAACATGTCACAGACTATTTTACAAGCACTTCTCTCACCTCTCTTGCGTAAAGATAATCACCCTGTCGATGCTCAGCAAGACAATAAATATCGGAATTTGCCAATACTCTAGCATCACATGTCCTTCCAGGCCACCCAACGTAAACATCTTTGAAACAAATTTCGGCCTCTTTTAATTTTGAGGCGATGTTCCCGATGCAGTAATTCATAAGTGTTTTTTCCAATTGGAACAATTTTGTTAGAAAGAAGAAAATAACTGTCAATAGCCACAAGCTAACATTGTGCCAAACCGTACAGCGGGCGATACACTGTAGCACGCGCAGGAAATTTAAATTAAATGCCGTTACAAAGTGTCCTGTTTTTTTTTTTTTTCGCGTTTTATATTATTATTATTTTTTTAATGTAATGTTTGTTATGTAATTTTAGCATTTGTTTTTTGATACAAAAAAATTGGTGTTATTTTAAAAGGTAGATGTTTCCCACAATTTTAATTCCTGTGTAAATGCATTTATGCCGCTTCAGAACAGCATTAAACGGTCTGTGTAAATGCACACTTTCGGGGTTTTATGCCGCTTCAGATTTTATTTCTGTGCCGCCTTTGCTGTGTAAAGATGCCTATTGAGATCCTCCGCAGTATCCTGTCCTCTCTTGTATTTGTCTTCCGTGGACGACCAGCCTTCTTGGGGGACTTGAATGAGTTTGTGATGTTGTAAAGATTCAATATTCTTGAAATCACAGATTTGGAACGACCAATTTGTCTTGCTATGGCTGATAGGGTCATCCCTTTGGCCTTCACCTGGACAACCTGCTGCCGGAGGCTTTCAGTCACTTTAGAACGGCCCACCATCTTGCAGAGTCAGTGAAACTGGAAGTTAGGCTGCCAGTTAAATAAGGGTTGACAGATAATTAAGGAAATTAGCAGCAGGTGCCAGATTAACAACAATAACTGGGAGGTATCTGAAAGTGTTCTCTAATTTTGATCAGTGTGTTTTCTGCAAAATAATGTTTTTTGTTGAAATGCCTTAGTTATTTTGTGGAAAAGGTGTTCTGGTAGCATGGTATAGACAGGACAAAAACTCCTTCAACTGTTGAGCAGTGAAGACATTATTTCAGAATTGTTCAATTGTTTATAAATTGTTCTCTAATTTGAATCTTCAGTGTATAAGCATATTTAACATTTACATCAATCTGAAATTTAACAAAAAAGCAGTTCTGTCAGGACCACTATCTTCAGAGATAACTTACAATAAGCATATTTTAGGTTGGGGGTATATGGTTTGTTCTGGGCAAACACTCCCTGACCATTCATGCAGTCTAGCATGGATAGGAGCACAGTAATTCCTGAATGGACCTTATAAAGGGAATTATTATTTGCATCGTATTCCTACAGGTAGACATGGATCAGCTGCCAGATCTAATGCTTGGCTCCATTTATTTTTGTTTGTTTTTAAAGCAAGCAAAATTAACTGCACACATCAGCTGTGGAATGAAATAAATTGATTTCATGGAAATCTGTTATAAAGCCTTGCAACTATATGTTTAATCCTTTTAGAAATGTAGAGAGAGCGAGAGAGAGAGAGAGAGAGAGAGATTTTTTTTTTTTTTGCCTAATTTTTATTTGCTGCAAGGATTACTGTGAGAAAAATCACAAACCGATCGGTGTACAGCGTCGAAGTACCGCGAGAGCATTTCGAAAGCATATAAAGACGTGCGCTCTCTTGTAGCTCTCGCGGTGCTTCTAGTCGAACACACCTGGTTCATTTTTTCGGTCATGTGATTTATTTAAACCAAGCTTAAATTTGTCGTTATATGTGCCAATGTTGTTGTAATTTAATCTGCAACATGTCGTCTCCAAGCGCCACATCAGGGACAAAAGGTAACTTTCAGGAGTGGTTTATATGTAAAGATTGGTAAAGTCGATATCGATAGTCGATTCTAGCATGTTTTCATACTTTCGTTTTCTGATGGAACGAGGCATTCTGTTTAATTCTCTCAATATGAACATATGCTAGCCAGCCTAAATATATACTATAATTCCTATTTGTTATTTGCGTTTGAAGTCATCGTTTGAACTGCATTCTCTGTATTTTTTTTTTTTTTAACGCACTGTTGACAGGAGAAAGGGGACCTATATTTAGACATTTAGGGCTCTCTCGCTCTGTCTCTCATGGAGTGGGTTTGTGTGAGAGCATTTCTAATTGTTACATGTTGTTTTTCTACCCTTTTCTATTTTCGAAACATACAGAAAGTGTGTTGCTTTTTTTAGTATTTGTGTTCGTAATTGTGGAATGTGTTTTTTTAATGTAATTAAATGGTTTTGTAAAGTCAAAAATCTCTCTCTCTCTCTCTCTCTCTCTCTCTCTCTCTCTCTCTCTCTCTCTCTCTCTGTGTTTGCGCATGTGCGGAGTGATCGGGAGGGCTGCGTGAGTGTTTGAGCGAGTGGCGGCTTGTTTGAGTGAGTTTTTTCATTACTCTTTTCTCAGTTTCTTTGGAAAAGTTAGTTTTGTTCAGTCTTCTTTTGTAATTAGTTGGGGGTTGCGAAAATGCCGTCAGATTCCGACGGGTTTGCAACCTTAACAGCCCGGCATGGTTGTAAATGTTTACCAGATGAAACAATCACTGTTGAAGACTGTTTGATGGCTATCGGTAGCGAAATAGGTGCTAGGAACATCTTGTCAGCATCTAGAATGAATAAAGCTGTTGTTGTGTTTGTGAGGGAAGAGTCTATGGTTCATCACTTAGTGGAAGTGGGTTTATCTGTTGGCGATGTTTTTCTGCCTGTTTTGCCGCTGTCGAGCCCTTCAAAGAAAGTAACTCTTTCCAATGTGCCCCCGTTTATTTCAAACGATTCACTGGAGAGACTTCTTAGCCGCTATGGTAAAATTATGATGCAGATCAAAATGATCCCTCTAGGTGTTAAAAATCCAGATCTAAAACATGTTATGTCATTTAGACGCCAAACTGCTATGATTTTGAATGCTGAATATCAACACTTGGATGTGTCGGCGAAATTGACTTTGGCAGGTAAAGATTACACCATTTTTATCAGCACGGAATCAATGAAGTGCTTCTCTTGTGGGGTCTACGGACATACCAAATTAAAATGTACTAATAATAAGGTGATTGAACAAAATGAGACTGAGACTGAAACTGAAACACCTTCTGTGCGAGAGGCTCCTGCTCTGGTAAATGGTGACCAGGATGGCAGTGATAAAACTGATCAGCGTGATGAAATGGATTCATTGTCAAAAGATGCTGAAAATCCGAATAAAGACGCAGCGATCAGTCATACTGAGAATGCAGCAAAATGTTCAGTGAACGCTAACGCCTGTACTCATGTCCATAGTGCGGCGAGCGGTGGATCTGAGACTGTTGCTGTGGGAAACAGCGACTCACTCCCCGGGAAGCCAGGTGAGCTTGTGGGAGTTGGAGTGTTGCGGGACTCTCAAGCACCATTTGACCCGTTACAGGCTGATGTAGATCAGCTTTCCGAGAGAGGTGAGTCTCAGTCTATGGACAAAAGTTCTGACAGTGAGGAATCTGATGTTGGGGATTATTTCACTGATGTCAGTTCCCAAGGAAGTGTTGCAGAGAAAAAATGCAGCTCGCAAATGAAACCACCTTTTTATACAGTACAACAAATCAATGATTTTCTCAATGATACTTTTAACCAGCGTAGACCCAAACTAGAGCAGTACTTTACTGATTTACAGCTGTTTGTTGATTCTTGTGCCATGATCATGAGAAAAGCCTCTTTGGAGGAGCTTGATCAGCCTAAAAGATATAGATTAAAAAAACACGTCAGTGCCGTTAAAAAAAGACTAATCTCATGTCGTAAAAAACATTAATAAGATCTTGTATGTTAAAGGCGATGTACTTTCTTTATTGCTTTCTTTTTATTTTTGTCATGACAACCTTAAACATTGGGACTTTTAATGTTAATGGTTGTCGGTGCACAAGGAAGAGAGTTGCTTTGTTTGATTATCTGCGGTTAAAGCAGGCAGATGTAATTTTGTTGCAAGAAACACATACAGATCAGCAAAATCAAACTCAGTGGATTAGTGATTGGAAAGGGAATGTTTTATTAAGTCACGGCACAAACCTTAGTGCTGGTGTTGCCATCCTTTTTTCTTCAAGGGTTGGTTTGCAACCAGATGTAGTTGAAATAATACCTGGTCGGATTCTGAGAGCTGACATTGTTGTTGGTGATACTCACTTTTCTTTTATTAATGTGTATGCACCGAATGTTGGTCAAGAACGCATCTCTTTTTTAAAAACACTTTCTAATGCTTTGCTACAGTGTCCTCGGGGAAATATTGTGGTACTTGGTGGTGATTTTAATTGCACTGTTAATGCATATTTAGATAGGAATCATGATGAACCTCACTATCCTTCTGCTGTGAGTTTAAAGAAATTAATTAACGAACATGATTTGGTTGATGTGTGGAGGGAAGCTTTCCCTGGAGTCAGACAGTACACATGGTTAAAAATGAACTCTAATAATATGTCAGGTGCTAGGCTTGATCGTTTTTACGTAGAAAAAGACAATAGGGGTAGGTTTTTTAGTAGTACGATTTCGCCATCCTTTCTGTCGGACCATCACTATGTATCTGTGGTAGTTTCTATTTCTCTTTCTAAATCCTATAAATCACATTGGCGCTTTAATAATAGATTATTGCAGGACAGCACTTTTATTCACTCTTTTAATTTTTTCTGGGAGGCTTGGAGAGAGGAGAGGTGTAATTTTCAGTCACTGAGTCAATGGTGGGATGTTGGTAAAACACAAATCAAGTCTTTTTGCCAGCAGTACACTGCACATAGTGCGGGAACGCTAAAAGCAAGAATGAAGTCTCTCGAACAAGCTATCCTTGGGCAAAGCAGTGACTGTATCCATAATAATTCTTCTTCTACTGACTCCATTGCAAATGATAAACTTCTTTTAAAGAATTTATTGGAAGAACGAGGAAAAACAGCTCTTCTAAGGACCAGGTTTGCTCAGCTGAATGACATGGATGCTCCCACATCATTCTTCTTTGGTCTTGAAAAAAAACCAAGGGAACAGAAGAGTTTTCATCAGTTGAAAATACCAGGTGGCAGTGTAATAACAGATCAACGAGAAATTCAGTCTCAAGCTCTTTCATTCTATGAGGATTTATACTGTTCGGAGTTATGTGATGGCACAGCAACTGATGAACTTCTATGTGACTTATCCAAATTAACAGATGAAGAATGTTGTGAGTTGGACAAGCCTTTGACATTTGGAGAGATTTCGCAAGCTGTTCAAGATTTGTGTTCGGGGAAGTCACCTGGATTGGATGGGCTCACAGCAGAATTTTTCAAATCTTTTTGGAGTCTATTAGGAAGAGACGTGTATGAAGTCTTTCTTGAATGCATCGATCAAGGGACCCTTCCTCTGAGTTGTCGAAGGGCAATTCTGACATTAATCCCAAAAAAGGGGGATCTGGGTTACTTGAAGAATTGGCGCCCAGTATCACTGATATGTGTTGATTTTAAGATCTTATCTAAATCTCTGACTAATAGACTCAAGAAATATATGGCATCTGTCATTCATATGGACCAAACATATTGTGTTCCCAAAAGGACAATATTTGACAATCTGTTCTTGATGAGAGATATGATCACAGTGGCAAAAATGCACAATTTGGATATTGGGTTTCTTTCATTGGATCAAGAAAAAGCGTTTGACAGGGTTGATCACAAGTATTTATTCAAAACTCTGAAAGCTTTTGGTTTTGGTCCTTATTTTTTATCTCTCATTGAAATGTTATATAATGACATCTATAGTATGTTGAAAATCAATGGTTCCCTAACTAGGCCTTTCTCTGTAACCAGGGGAATAAGGCAAGGGTGTCCTCTTTCTGGTCTCCTGTATGCAATTTCTATTGAGCCTTTATTAGTTTCACTCAGGAGGGAGCTAAGTGGGTTTAATATTCCTAGTGACCCCAGTGTAGTGTCAGTTAAACTTACAGCATATGCTGATGATGTAACAGTAGTAATAAAAGACTCAGAAGATGTTTCAAGATTAATTTTAGCTTTAAACAAATTTCAGCAAGCTTCATCTGCACGTATTAATTGGGAGAAATGTGCATCCTTGCTTTTGGGTGATTGGCAGGGTGCAGGACCTCCAAGTCTTCCACAACAATGTAAATGGGCCAGAGATGGATTTAAAATTCTGGGTTTATACTTTGGGACTAAAAGTTATACTGAAAAGAACTGGGAAGGGCTAGCTGACAAAGTGATTCTTAGAATTCAAAAGTGGAGGTGGATTTTGCCACACCTGTCTTTTAGAGGGAGATGCTTGGTTATTAACAATTTAGCAGCTTCAATGCTATGGCATAAATTTACTGTCTTAGATCCTCCTAAAGATTTACTTTTAGGAATTCAAAAAGCATTTGTCAACTTTTTTTGGGATGGCTACCATTGGCTTCCTCCAGGCGTCCTTTATCTTCCTGTGGCAGAGGGAGGCCAAGGACTAATACATTTGGAATCTAAAGTTCAAGCAATGAGGCTACAATCACTACAGAAACTTTTGTACAGTTCAGATCTTGTGCCTTGGGTTGCGTCTGGTTTATTCATAATCAAAAATTGTGGAGGATTTGGGCTTGATAAACAGTTGTTCCTAATGCAGAAGAATATGGTGGAGAAAGTGCTCTCTTTACCTTTTAGTTTTTATTTAGGAGTGTTTAAATCTTGGAGCTGTTTTAAAATAATGAGAAATGAAGATGAACACTATGGTGTTTCAGAACCCCTTTTTTTTAATCCCCTTTTTCAGTTATCAGCCAATGTATCGTTGTCTTTAGTTGCAAAATTTTTAAATGCTGGGTTATCAAAAGTCATGGATTTAATTGATTTTAAGAGTGGCCAATGGAAAACTGTACATGCAATCGCTGATCAAGTTGGGGTTAATTCAGTAAGAGTTGTGGAGGGATTTCTCAGGAGTCTTAAGTCATCTTTCCCTCAGACTTTCATTTCCTTTATTAATAATGTTATTCGGGATGGTTTTATTCCTCAGCTTTTTCCAGAGTTCAAGGTAGTCCCTAAAGATTGGGATTTTGCTGATAACAGTAAGACTAATTTGTTAAAAGGTTATGGTGCTTTGGTGTTTCATTGTATTGGGAAAAAAATGTTATATCATATTTGTGTCAAATCTGTTCATTTGGCACAATTGAAGGAGAAAACAGATACTAAATGGAGGTCTTGGCTTCCTATTTCAGATGAGACTTATCCTTCTTGGAGGTTGTTGTATAAGCCGCCTATCTCTAAGAGATGTGGAGATATTCAGTGGAGGATATTACATTGTATTATAGCCTCAAACTCTTTTGTGTCAAAGATTAATGAGGCCATTTTACCAAAATGTCCTTACTGTAATGCTCTTGACAATGTTTTTCATATGTTTTGTGGGTGTTTTATAATCAGGCCTTTATTCGAATTACTGGAGAAGATTATTGTAAAATTAGGTTTTTCATTTACTAAAAGTTTATTTATTCTGGGTTGCAGATATAAAAGGGAATGGCAGCAAGAGTGTACACTTGCCAATTTTTTTAATAGGACAAGCTAAACTTGTTATTTCAAAGTCTCATCAATGTAAAAATTCTGGTGAAAATGTGAATATTGTAACTTTATTTAAATCTTTAGTGGAGTCAAGGGTAGTGATTGAATACACTTATTATCAACATACTAATAATGTTCTTTATTTTGAATGGCGATGGGGTGTTGGAGGAGCCTTGGTGACTGTGTGTGAGTCAGGAAATCTGGCTTTTAATTGGTAATGTTTAGAAATATTATGTTGGGCTGAGGTTTGTTGTCAAAATTTGAGATGTTTAAATAAAGTGTTTGAAAAGTCAAAGTCTCTCTCTCTCTCTCTCTCTCTCTCTCTCTCTCTCTCTCTCTCTCTCTCTCTCTCTCTCTCTCTCTCTCTCTCTCTCTCTCTCTCTCTCTCTCTCTCTCTCTCTCTCTCTCTCTCTCTCTCTCTGATCAAAGGCCTGAAAGGTTGTCTGGCAGACCTTTTAGCTCACTGTTTTTAAATGCTGTATTATTTTTTTAAACCATTCTAGACCCTGATGATATTCAGAGAAGAGAAAGAAGTGAGAGTTTCGATTTAAGCCGTCCAAATAGTAAGTATACCCTCTACATTTGTAATTATGTAATTTGAATACAATTATTTTAGATAAAACATAAACTTTATTTTGTTGTTTAGTGTCCTTGAGAAGGATGGTTTTGGTAGGAAAGACTGGAGCAGGTAAAAGCTCCTCTGGAAACACCATCCTTGGCAGAAGAGCATTCAGAGCAGCAAAAAGTGGTTCATCTGTTACTAAAGAGTGCTGGAAGGAGACCGGAGTGGTTGATGGCCGCCAGTTGGTGCTGGTGGATTGTCCAGGGATCTTTGATACATCACTCACAGAGAAAGAAATCATAAAGGAGATAAATAAATGTATAAACATGACAGCACCTGGACCTCATGTCATTATTCTGGTCATTCAGCCTGGACCGTTCACTGAAGAAGAGAGACTCTCAGTGGAGAAAATCAGAGCTGTATTTGGAGAAGAAGCAGATAAACACACAATCATCCTCTTCACTCACGGTGATGAACTCTCAGAAAGCATTGAACAAACACTAAGTGAAGCACGACATGATTTAAAACATCTCATAGAGTTATGTGGTGGACGGTATCATGTGTTTGACAACACAAAAATTAGTAATCGCGAACAGGTTTTGGAGTTGCTGGATAAGGGTTGATAGCATGTTGCACATGAGTGGAGATCAGTATTACACCAATGACATGTTTCAGCATTTGGAGGAAATGCTGAAAAACAGAGAAGAACAGCTTAAAACACAATACAGTCAGATGATACAGGAATTAACAGACACATTTAATGAAGAAAAGACCAAACTGGAGGAGATCATTAAACAACTGAAAGAATCTGGGCAGGAAAAAGACCAGAAAATTGAAGAGTTTGAAGAGCAGCTGAGAAAGAAGGACAGGTGTTTAAAAGAGGTTAAGCGTTTTTATAAGCAGAAATGCAAGACTGTGAGACAGGAGGTGGAAGAGACAGAAGTGAATGAAAACATCCCAAACATCAGCAGTAAACTACAAAATCTCCGCATTTGACATAACATTGAGAGTTGTCCCACACATCTTTTTCATTTTTTTTTATTTAGCTGTATACTTTTCCTCTGCTGTCATTCTGTGAAATATACAATTGTGCTTAACAAATTTAACAAAAAATAAATAAAATAGGCATTGCGAAAATTGCATGTTCATTTTAATTTATGTTCTGAATATGCTATTTCACATAACAGATGTTTATATATACCCCACAAGACAAAATAATAACAGATTTTATAAAAATGACTGTGTACAAAAGTTTACGTACTGTTGAATCTTAGTACTGCGTGTCATTTCCTGGATGATCCACGATTGTTTTTATGTTTTGTGATCATTGCTCATGAGTCCCATGTTGGCCCTAAACAGATCAGCTTCCTGCTGTTCTTCAGAATAATCCTACAGTTTCTGCTTTGGATTTCCAGCAGCATCTGAAAAACTGAGCCCTTTCCAATGGTGAAAGACAATTGAGGGACTCATACATAACTATTACAAAGATGAAAACTGTTATCACAGTTTATAGTTGTAATATTCCTTTTGTAAGTATTTTTCTAGATGTGATATATGTGTGTGTGTGTGTGTGTGTGTGTGTCATTATGGGTGTTTCTTGTACTGGGGCACTTTTAGTCTTGTGTAGGTGAATTAAAAAAAAAAAAACTTCTTCAAAAGTAACTTAACACAGTCTCATAAGTTTAAATATTTTGTCTAGTTTTAATTCTAAATGAGGACAAACTTAGAGTACAAGAGAAATGAATATTTCAATTTTTTTCAAATGTCATTTCCAGCACATCTCAGTATTCACACTCTAAAAAACACTGGGTTAAAAACAACCCAGTTTGGTTAGTTTTTAACCCAAGGGCTGGGTAAATATAGGACAGAACCCATTTGGGGTTAATTTTACCCAGCAAATTGGGTTGTTTATTTAACCCATCATGGTGGGTTGATTTAACTCATTTAATGGGTTGATTAATTTTTATTAAAATATAGCTTATTCTTACTTTATACATATAAAATGATGAAATACTTTATGCTTTTTACTTTGTACATAATAAATTATGTTTACAGATTAATTTAAATCATGTAAACCTTTGTAAAATACTCCACACAACCACTGGTTTGCATGATAACTTCCTTTATTTTCCTTTATTTATCATTTACAGCATAGTTTATCGTTTTAATGTACACATATTGCCTATTTATACTCATTTAACAAACATTAAACGTACAAATTAAACATTAAACAGAAGTAATTCACGTGT